>JAVQKC010145904.1:0-20143 GCA_036025475.1 Philypnodon macrostomus | reverse complement strand
CCCCCTATAGACTGAAAGAAGAATGCAGCTTTAGGGAATTTTCTAAATTTGGCAAAAACATTCTTCACAAACATCCAGACAAATCAAAAAAGTGATTAAGGTCCCGTTGGTAACGTAGCAGACGTACGGGGCAGACGTACGGGGCAGACGTACGGGGCAGACGTATGGGGTCGTTTTCGCCGATATACACCTTGCTGTCGGGGACGACAGCACAGGCCTAGTTTGTCATCAACAGAAATGTGACCAAAAATGTTTTAATATGAGGCAGTCTCCACATTTCCCTCCCCTCTTCCTCCCCTCTTACTCCCCTCTTCCTCCACTCCTTTTACACTGTCAATTATTTTATGCCAGAACTGACATGACTGATGCTAATTCACTTTTAATGCTTCTGACTACCACGGCTACTTGCATTTTTATAGGCCCATTTAAGTGAGCGAGTGTCAGGTTGGCCTCTCGCTTGCCTGTTGGACGTCGAGCACAATTAGGGCTAAATGCTTGGTGCTCCATCCATTTGGCCACGGTACAGAGTGACCGGGACCCTGAAACACTCTCAGGCACATGCCACAGTGCATGTATGTGTGGCACATGCCACACACACAGTCAGCAGCACATGAGAATAGAGGCTGCCATTGCGCGATAAGGGCCGCTTTACCACACCACCGCTCATTACCTCATGCTAGATCCAATCCCATCGGTCGCCCACAGCCCCTAACAGGCTCCAGGCCACTCATTTGGAGGAGAGTGAAAGGCTCACCTGTGAACTGATAGAAGGGCTGCTGGTATAGGGGGTGGGAAACGCTGTGTTCATTTCTCATTTCACTTACATGCAACAGGAGAGGGTTGAATTATTGTCATAGTCTGATTATACCTGGAATTGTAAAAAGAATTGTAAAAGAATTGAGTTATTTCATTAAATTAAATAATTCTTTATCTGACCCAGTTCTATGATGTAAAATAAAGTAGATAATCTGTCATAATTATTATTTTTATTTTAGTCTCTCCCCTGGCCTCTACAGCAACATCAGGTCAGAGTTTGTAGGTTATCACTTTGGCCAATAGTAGTGGAGTTTTACTTTAGCCCCTCCCCTGGCCTCTACAGACAACCTACTTTACATCATAGAACAGGCTCAGATAGTCATTTTCTTTTTTTTACTTTATTGCCTCAAATTGAGGTAGTCAATTTTAAGCAAATGTATTAATTATTTTTAACGTTTTCTTGTTTTAGGAAACTTACAGACTTTAACAGATCTGGATCCAAATGTACTAAACCAAAAAGCACAATCCTGCAACTACTACTAAGCCAATAATAGCAGGAACATAAACACAATGTGAAAATCATTACCCAACAAGTATGAACAAGATGATTTTGACAAATGGTAACCAATTCTACACATGTAATGTCAGTGCCTGGGTACGTAACATTAGCTTGACGTGATCTTCATAAGTTTTATTTTGTAGAAGCAATGGTGAAAGTTGTCATTCATCCAGGTAGAGGTTTTCAACTTTCAGAATTTTGTAGAAGCAATTAGTGCTGCAAAGGCTACTTACATATGTACTTCCAAAACAATTGGGACATGAAGATTTGACATATCCCTATAACCATGTCAATTTGGTGATGTATTCGTGCTTTTGTATAAATTGGGTCTTGAAAATCTATGTCTGAAAATAGCTGTCCTAGAACCACATTTGTTTCATTCTTCTAACAATTATGTGCCACAAACAACACATGAGCTCAACAGATGTTGCACCAGAGAATAATAATGGTCTTTTTAAATAAACAAGATGCAGGCTGACCCTAACCTGGCAAAAGAGTAAAAGAGTAGCACTCTGCTCTTCAGAGTTCTACACATTATCCATCTGGGAATGCTCCTGTGAAAAACGTCTAGGAACTGACTGAAAAATGGTCAGTCATTTGGGAATATGCAGGTATAAGCTTTCTACCCAGTGACTGATGGTGCTTTAGCTCTATAGAATAATACGATTAAGTCATTGTAAAGCAGCCCCAGGTAAGTGTTTGAGTATAAAGCACTTTTCAGGCCACTTGCCATACATAACTATTGACCTCGGAGGTGAGATGGATTACACACATCCTCGACATATTCATATTATGAATGCACAATGCTCAGCCGATGGCTGACACTTATTTCTCCTAACAGGCTCTTTATCTGAGAATGGCTTTACCGCGCCGGCACTGTTTACGGCGCTAGGCTTCAGGTGAATATAAAACAGGTAAACAGAGCGGCCTCAGTCGAGATAAAAAAAGAATAGTTACAAACGAGAGCTCCATTTGTCACATCAGCATTCATCCAACCACCCACGTCCATATTCCCAAAAACAGTAAGCACAAGTGTAGAGCTGATAAATGAGCCTTAAGAGATGCCGCACACGAGATTTTTGGATGCAGTGCTGAGGCAGGTGAGAAGTGCTTAAGACTCACAGCAAATACAATGCAATTTAACATTCTTTTATAGTGATTTAGTGCCTTGACAATCAGAGTTTATATGCAAAGCTTAGTCATTGCATATAATTTTTTTATGAGGGAATTGAACTGACAACCATACATTGCTAAAACAAAAAAAACACCTAATGAACTTCAGTAGACAAGAAAGCAAAATCCAATTAATGAGTCAAAATACTGTATGTTATTGCTAATCAAAACAACGTCAGCTTGATGGGCAAGATAACTCCAAAACCAATTGAACTTTTTTTTAAACAAATGTCAGTAATGAACCAAGAATATATGTTTAATAATTTCATATTAGCATTAAAATGTCAGTTCCTAACTGTGGGAGACAAATTATAGCCAATTTGAATTGCCTGTCTGATCCTCAGCTTAGATTGCAGAATGTTGCAGAAAATGTATTACCAAAAATGCCAAATCTACAGTTTAAATCAGGTTTAAATCAACTGTGCTCTGTATGGACACAAAAATCTAATAGTAGAATCTAGTCTGGCCCCATGTTAATGTTATACATTTTTCTGTATCCCCATTTGACAGTATTTGTTTTTCCTCTAAGTACTTGCAAGGAATATATTCAATTTCATAAAGAGGTTGCATGCTGTTATGTTACCCAATGAGCTATAGCATGCTGTGATACTGACAGACTGAATATCCACTGGGAAACCTCCAGTAAAGATGACTGATAGAATATAGTCTAACTTAGATTATTACATTCCCATTGGTATGAATGCTTGAAATAGAGAGCTCCACGCCACCTTGCCACCATGCATTTGTCATTGGATTAGATAGAAAACAGTAAAATCTTAATCGTCAAACTGGCCATTATAGTTAATAGTGTTATTGTTTGAGTGCATCGGCCGCTGGTCTGTTTTATTGGCACGGCTTCATCCTCCTCCCGTGTTGACTTTTGATTGTTTCCTGGCTTCTCTTTTTATTGTTGCCAGCGTTGTCTGTTGTCCTCGGCTGTATTGTTAACGGGCTTCGAGTTGGAATAGATTTGAATAACAAAGCAGAGATAACAGCTTGGGTGGAAATTTGTGATATTTTGAATGTAGTGGACAGGAATCAAATAAAAGAGGCACCGAAGAACCTTACGAGAATCACACTTACACATTTATACATTCGGGGAAGTTGAGTGAAGTGTCTTGGCCAAGGACAAAAAGACAGCATAAACATGTTGGAGTGAAGAGCCACTCAATAACCTCACAAACACAAAATAGCAAATTTCTTTGACTCTATTTGATTTGTAAAGTGGAACTAAACATCTGGGTCAGATCCATAGTAAACTCACAGCCAAAATTAAAAAAACATTCTACCGTATTTTCTGCACTATAAGGCGCACTTAAAAGCCTTTAATTTTCTCAAAAACCAACAGTGCACCTTAAATATGGATTAATTTTGGTTGTGCTTACTGACCACTCCAAGCGATTTTGTGTCACAAGGCGCTCCGTCAAAATGTTTTGTTACGACTTCGGTAAACTACAAAGCTCCGGGAGTCAGGAGCGTCGCAGAGTAATACATACTGGTGCTATGCTTCGTATAGTAGTGTGTTATTATTAGTGTGTTATTATTAGTGTTTATATATGACCCCAAAATGGCCATATAATTTTTACATGTTACAACTGAAAAGGGTGGAAAATTATTGTGAATACGCCCATTAACGTTTGAACAATGTTGAGCGTTATTGTGAACGCGTTAAATAAAGTTTGACTGACTGACTGGTCTGACTGTTTTGTTTCGCTTAATGCACCTTATGGTCCGGTGCGCCTTATATATGAAAAAAGTTTTAAAATAGGCCATTCATTGTCAGTGCGCCTTATAATCCAGTGCGCCCTATAGTGCAGAAAGTATGGTACACAAATGGACAGTGCCTTGGTAGAGACAGAGGCTTTGGGGTTAATGTGGTGTGAGCCATGCTCTCAAATCAAAATCCTGATTCATACAGGTGTGTGTCTAAATGAGACAAGGGCCTATCAGAGCCTGAGGGCCTGTGACATAGACATGTACCATGACATATCAATAGGAACATTTTACTGCATTATCCACTGTAAAGGGTGCTTCAGGGTTTACTTTTACTCTTTAAGTGTTTGCCAACATTTGTGGTGACTCTATAACACGCAAGCAATCTCGTGAGACCTTTTTTGGACAATCACTACCAAGGCATCTTCTGGTATGGAACCATTAAGCTAAGCCTTAAACTATAACTATGGCTCTGAATGTCTTCTCCAAAACTGTGGCTCTGAATTGTCTCAAAGGCTATTAATATCTTTTGTTAAATCTTATGGCATTTTTTTTTTAGAATTCCATTAGCTTTTGAATGTGTCTATAGCACAGCTCAATCAAAAAGTGGTCAGAGTGGAATGAAAAATCACTATAAGCTGTTTTGTATGGAACACATTGTAAGCCTCTCCCCTCCATCACTTTCCTGCTATTTCATTTTCTAAGTAATGCCTTAGTTTGTTGCCACGACATGCCCGTGACCTTACCTTTGGTCATCTTTCGTCAAATGATTTCTTGGTTTTCTTTTTGCCATCTGACAGAAAGTAGCACAGTGAAGAAGTGAGTAGGCAACATGAATATTTAGTTCCCCAAAGCATTTTGACAACATTACATTGGTAGTAAATCAGTGGAACAAAGCCAGTGGCGTAAGGTTGTGATCAGGGGCCCCAGTGCAGGTTTTTGTTAGAACTTCATTTTGGACCTGTTTTTGGCTTTGGTTTGACCTGTTTTTGTTTTTAGATCTGTTTTGATCCTAGTTTTTGGCCTAATTTAGTCCTTGTTTTTTTTAAACTAGTTTAGACATTATTTAAACCTGGTTTAGTTGTAGTTTGGATCTAATTTTGTCTACCTAGTTTAGACTTGATTTATTCCTTGTTTTTTGTTGCTTAGACAACGTTAGTTCTGCTAGACAGACCGATTTAGACTTGATTTAGACTAGGTTTAGACCTGCTAGAGCCCTGATTTAGACCTGATTTAGACTAGGTTTAGACCTGTTAGAGACCTGATTTAGACTAGGTTTAGACCTGATTTAGACTAGGTTTAGACCTGTTAGAGATCTGATTTAGACCTGATTTAGACCTGATTTAGACTAGGTTTAGACCTGGTTTAGACTAGGTTTAGACCTGCTAGAGCCCTGATTTAGACTAGGTTTAGACCTGTTAGAGACCTGATTTAGACTAGTTTTAGACCTGGTTTAGACTAGGTTTAGACCTGCTAGAGCCCTGATTTAGACATGATTTAACCCTTGTTTTGTTCTGGTTTTGACCTTTTTAGTTTAGTCACAAACCCTTCCTAATGTTATGCCCCTGAACAAAGCCATATTAGAAGAAGTAAAAACAATCCAACCAATAGTCCCTTTTGTTTGACATGCATGCCCAGCTCTACCATTAAAATAACACGCATTTCTTCCATTGCTTTCATAGTAGTCTTTGACGGCAATTAAGCAGGCCATTAGCTGATCTAGTGGGGGTGTGGAGTGGATGGCTGCAGTTCCACTGATGCATATGATTAGCCTGGATACCATGTCTGTCGCGGCAGGAGGTACCATCACAGACCGACATCAAGATGCTCCGAATGGGCCAAAATTGACGACAAATGTGGCCCTGCTTAATGAAGTCAACAAGTTGTGTCGAGCTATCAAAGACATATAATTAGAAAGCAAGTCTAGGGACATACTCTGGGTGACAACAGGTGAGGCTATTAGCAACAATTATTGGGTTACCATGGTGATTGAATGTCGGTTGAGTGAGAAGTAATAGATTATTCCAACTTCTGTTCTTGTATCTAGCTACAGTTGAGGTGAACAATTAACAAGCTTGGTCTGATGGGAAAGTATTGATACCGGCTGAAAGTAAATCAGTAATCATATGTCAATATGCTCTTGCTCTTGATCCACAAAGAAACCGTATTTCATAATTGTACAGTATACACTAGTTATTGAACTATTTCAGTATCTCTTTAAACTTGGCTGGTGTCAACTTTGGAACATATGCACATCCATTGCTCAGTTTAGGTCCAATTAGTTTATTTACATGCAGCACTTGCCCCCTTCGGACTTAAGAATGAATTAGGTATTGTATTTATTTACCCTGAAACATAAATGTCCATTTCACATTTTATGCTGAATTGGACGCAATGAGCATCAGTGTTTTGATCTCCTAAAAACAGAGGTTTCTGCCCCTTTTCTATCTGTTCTATTATTGAGAGTATTTTTGTGCTGTGTCACTGGTACCTAACGATTAAGTTGCACAGCTTGTGGCTGTTGGGATTCCCTGCAGTGTGATAAACCATTATAGATCAGTTGGTCAGACAAACCTTTGCAGTATATTGTGTCGTGAAAAGTAATTATGTGCCTTCCATGTTATGTTATACCATGTTAAACAATACAACAATTATTGGCAGAGCTAGTAAAAGTTCAATTCAGTTTTAATTTGTGAAGAGATACAAGCCTCTACACTCATTGGTCAAAACTAGGGCTAATTCAAAAGTAAACCATAGCTAAACTAACAACAAAACCAGCAACGAACAAAATCTGAGCTAAATTTAGAAATGAAACATCGCTGTGATACATGCAGTTTCTCGAAATACAAAACTGTTCAATAGCACTAAATAATCTTCCTGGTAGCTTGTCTAATAAATCACTTTTTTCCTATATCCTTTCCTTACATCATCTAAACATACTATTCTTGCCCGGAGACAGCAGTTATATACACTCTTTGTTCTGCATCAAATGTTCTGATCTTTAGCACTGGCCTTGCCCCAGTACCCTCCTCTTCCTCCTCTTTCTCTAAAGCCCTCTCACTCTCACAGATGATTGCCTGTTTCAGTGAAGCCCCATCCACTCACACCTCTCTCGGCCCTTATCCATGCGGCTCCACCAATCGTGAGGAAATTGCACCAGAGACGACCGTGGCTCCTTTGACAATTTCATGGCCTACTTTGACTCTGATAAGAAAAAAAGCTGTGGACCGAGATGGAGAGAGTGAATGGATCAGAGCCAGTCACCTTTAGAAGATTTTTGTATTTACTTCAGGCTCAAAAAACGTCCTTCTTACATAACACGGCCCAAATGTGTTATGTGTCATATTTTTTTCTCTTTAGAAATTTCTTCAACTTGACTTGAGGTAGTTTATTCAATGCTAAAAATATATCTTTACACAATATGTCAGGTTATCAGGATTCTTTTAGCCCCATTTAGCAGATGTGATCAAATAAGAGAGGCAGACCGATGTAGCATGAGTCGCCTAATTTACAAACTCAAATTCTAAAGCCCCTTTGGGCCCGATCCACTAGTTGAGAATTGCTGCAAAAAACCTAAACCACATTTGGTACACAATAATTTAAGTTTTTCATTTTTAGCTTTGGCTTCTCTCATTTTATTTTTATTTATTTTCATTTTAAAACATTACATATTACTGTACAAAGATAAACTTTAAGTAAACCCTCATAACCTTTCTGAAGAACTATCTAAAGATGTGAAACTGCACTTTCAGTCCACATTCAAATATTTATTTTGTATGTGTACTGGGCACTTTTTAAATAAGAGCAAAAGGGAACGTATGTTGCTTTACTGATGAACTGGAGACAATTCTACAATTGTTATCTATAATGAGGACTGATGAAAATTGCTCTGATGATACCAAGCTAATGACATTGCACAAATCTCTGTAAACACTGTAAACACACTTAAATTCAGAAAGTCTACTATAAAACTATAAAACTATAAAAACTTAACTTAAAACCCACTGAGCTAATGTGTGTATTGCTGTATGTAATGAGGTCTCATTAGAGTTTCCCACCAAAAAGTGCTCCAGAGACAGTTAACGCCAGTGCTATTGCGACATGTTTGATCATCTTTGTGCTCACTAGGAACAAAAAGAAATAGTGATAATGAAGCACAATCAGCCATTGTGGGTGAAATTGCTGTTTTTGGGCCACATGGCTGTCTTTTGAGAGTGACTGCAGTGTGTATTGGTCACACGTTTTCTTATGTTTGCACTCATAACCCCGTGTGAAAATGAGGGGATTGTAAGGAGCCTCTTGTCATATTCTTAGCATGTAGATTAGACAGGCTTTGATTCCATAATAAGAGATGTGTATTATCCAAGCTTTACTACAGCACACAGCTCCATATAATGTGGGGATCAGGACAAGTGCTTCCCAATTTACTGCAGGTATAAGCCCACATCTCGGGGTTGAAATATAGGCAATATTTTTGAATGCATGAGGTGTGGGATATAGCACTCCAATAGTCATACCTCTCCGAAAACCACCCTCCGCTTTTTGTACAGTACACTTGAATGATCTGACTCTTAAGTGGCTGCCTTTACAATGGCTCCAGTCTTTCTTGTTCCCATACTGTTCCTTTTCAGTGCATTATTTATTCACTGCATGTTCACAAACTGATGGTGGTAACATACCTTTGTAGCCACAGCTGTCCAGAGGCAGACTGACAGATATGTGCTTACAACTTTGCCTCAAACAAAACTGCAATCACCCTAGCAATGTGTCTTGCCCAAGGAAACAACAACAGACCTATACAGGGATCCAATCCCAACCTTCTTATTAGTGGGCAACATGTTTTCAGGAAGAAAATGCCAGATCTCTCAAAAGGGCCAGAAAAACACTCACCCATGACATGAACTGTTTGCCCTCCATTCATTAATATACACACAATCTATTTCATTTGAAGCCAGTGGATGGACCTTACATCTGCCTAACTGAACTGTATGTGAAGCCTACAGTGAAACCCCCTCAGATCCTCCGCAGAGGGACTGTGAGGATTTGGAGGCTGTTTGATCAGCGTTTGTAAGCACAGCATTTGAAGCAGTCATTTGCACGAGTTGACCTTTAGCTGAAGCCTTCAGCTCCACATACATCCAGTCAGGGGGATATTGGAATTCTTTTCTCTGGGCGGTTGTAGATACATGCAAGGAATACTATTTGACAAGGTAATTCACAGATTTTTCTCGCTGTAGGGTCTAGATTGGAAATGTTAATGCCAGTGATTTTCAGGATTGTGTAATGGTAAGGAAAAGGGTATTAGCCTATGATGTTTTGTGATATTTTTCAAACATTGGGAATAAGTGTGGCCATTTGAACCAGAATTTGTGCCATTTCAGAAGCACTGGTTAAGGTACAGTCCGCTAAACTGGACTCTAAGCAGCTATCCATCTTCTAGTTCAGGATTAAATGCTCCATCCAATGAACTACAAAGGGCCAGTGTTACAAAATTCACTAAATTAATTATTTGTTCATTACTATCTTTGGCCATAACTTGGAATGGTATCTCTTTCTTGGCCCAATACTTTGCAAAAATCATATAAAACTCACCCTAGACAAAAAAAAAAAAAAAACCCGAGTAAAAACATAACACTCAGTTACATGTTATCAAAAATGGAGAACAAGTTTGGAATGGAATAAACCAATCACAGTTGTAATTTCAAATGTCTTACTAGTTAATTGCAACATTCCTACAGTTACCCTTGAATAGTTATGGCAGAAACACATAAAACCATTAAAATTAAAATTAATATTTCAATTAAATACTAAACCACTGATTGCAAAAGGAAAGCAGTGATTCAGCGCCCAACAAAAGGCTCAGTGCATAAACACAAAAGTTTTATTTAGAATTTTTATCCTTGAAACTTCAGTTCACATCCGAAGCACTGCCTCCCCAAATAACATCAATTTTCTGATGTAGCCTCTTGGGTGTTCATAGAAACATATTTATATCTTTAAGGGTGGAATGCTTCATCATTTAAGCATATTTCAATATTCATCATCAGTGCTGTTGTAGGGATTTAGGGTCAGGTATTAAAATTCTTACAATGTTTGGCCTCCTGCTAAAAGTAATCATAGGTTGAAAAGAATGCCTGAAATCTTAGCAACCATTTTAATGAATAGAATGAACTAGAACCAGGAGCTCGGAGCAAGTAGTTATAATCAGTGTCTTGGTGAAGGTAAAAGAAACCCACACTTTGGCAAAATAGTGTGAGTAATTAAAAGAAATACAAAAATAAGATTGTCAAATCACAAAATTTATGTTAGCTTTGTTGTGATGGCAGTTGGTAAATCTAGATGGCCCCTAGTCAATTGATATGAATGAATTTTATTATTGAGTATTGCATAAAATATAAATATACAATTCTGCCATTTGTTCCAGGCTTTACAGAAAAACAGTGGCCAACGTATAAACATTGAAATTAAACAACCATTTAATCTTGTCATAATAACTGCTCCAAAACAACTTTGTATATCCATCCATCAACATAACTCTTGTGGTTTGATTATATCTCCCAGTTTCTAAAGCCTTTATTGAATCAAAGATCTTTGGTTGCTCAAATAAAAACAGGAACCATCCCCTGTTCTTTTTTGAGATGTTTGGTTCCTGGTCAAATTTGCACTGACATAAAATTCAATTGTGAAAGCTGTCCCATTTTTTGTTTGTAAGTGTAAGCCCTGCAAATGATTGGGGGCAGTGATGATTGGTGTGGCCTGCCTCAAGCCCAAAGCAGCCTTTACTCAACACAGCAAAATACAAGATGTAACAAGAAGAGGCAGTGTGTGTGGATCCTAGAAACAATATTGTGTTAAGTGAGTGTATAGTGAGTGTAGACTTACGTTCACAGTCATTTTGCATCATTCTCACAAACAGCTCTGCGCTCTCTCTGCTGACGTACTCCGGTGACAAATGTAATGATTTCACTGAAGCTGGTAGAGTTTACTGTGTCAGAGCCTGTCTCACTGCTACAGCTCTCTGACATTGAGAAGACCTCTGCATTTTTTACCTGGAGATATATACAGTCAACACTTCAGACTATCAGTTACAGTTAAGATCATAGGTATCATCATTTCTCATCAGAGCAGAGCTGAGCTGGAATCGTTGCAAACATTGATTGTACCTGAATGGTTGCTGTGCCTCCGGGAGTGCTTTGTGTAGGAGCTAATACATCAGCTGATAGGTACTGCAAATATTCTAGCTGAATTAAAATTGTTACTTGCTTTGTTTGTAGACTCAAATATGTGCATAGACAAGTGTATATCAAACCAAACAAGCTCTTCAAATGGATAGATAATATTCTGTTGTCTTAAAGATATGAAATGCTGCACTTCTGATAGAAAAACATGCTACAACACATAAGCCAGATTTATTCACTTTTTTTGCATTTGATTTTTGCACATTTGCTGGGTTACCAAATAAAAACATGGACCAAGGTGACTCTTCGGTGCATCCTATTTTAAAGAATGAGTTAAGTCGTACTACTTGCAATTGGAAAGAACAATTACTATGAGACAACAAAATTCTCTATAGGTGCAAAGTAATAGACCAGTGAGGCTTATTTGTTCGATAAAATATTAAAGACATACTTTGCAAAGATAAAAGAAAAGCCAAACAACACCCGCTGCAAGATAAATTAAACATTTTTCAAAACTTCCCAGAAAAGTTCACTATGTTGGTTATTATCCTTTTTCATTTCTTCATGTTTTTATAAAGTCTTAAAAAAGCTTACAGCCACCGTGGACCCAGCGTGTGGTCTGTTATTCCCGTCATGTCCTGCTGCTTTGTTCTGAAGTTTGTAAAAGTCCAAAGTCTGCCTAAACTTCAAGATTTTCACTGTAAGGCTTAATTTACTTCTTTACAAATGCTGTTCAAGATTTAATATCCATCTCAACTAATAATAGATTTACCTTTATGATCGTGATGGCCCTGCTGTGCCTGCTTCCCTTCTCCGGCTGCAATATCTTTGTGATCGGCTAAATAGGCCACACTACCTGCCAGGCAAATTAGCACCTCATGTAAAATTGCTTAGCTTAGTGAAACAGGCTCTGAGTTTCTTTTCAACTAAGCTGCACATTATCTACCACTACTACCATAATTGAATGTGACGTTGAACAGTCAAAACAAACCCAGTAATAATTCTCTCTCCACATTACCTTGCCCTTTGTCCAGTTGCTCTTTAAGTCTGATTTCACCTGTTGACACTCTGTCGCTATCTATTCATTAGCTTTACTTTTTCAAACTGACGCGGAGTACCTGACTTTTGTCTGAGCTTCCATGAACTCCTCGTTGACCCTTTGGCATTTTGAGACACTGAGCAACCAATATGTACAAAATTGGACGTGAGAGACAAGGATAGATTTGGGTATAACTCGGGCAGCTGTTCAAAGCATTGATAGTCAAGTAGCACCTGCACCAGCCATTTTCACCACACTATATAAGGAAAGTATGGGGCTGTTTTAGCAATGTTTATTTTGATAGGTCTAGACCCCCAACTAGGTCTTAACACAATCTAACTTAAGTGTAAACCAAAGCTAGTCTGAATAAGATCAAAACTAGATCTGTACCAAAGAAGGTCTTAACCAGAATTTGCCAAGACTTAATCAGTTCTTAAGCAAATGAAAAATCAAGCCTCTTTACCAGACTCGTTAGTGTTAGGGTTACGAATCCAAGAGCCCATACTACAATTTTAGAACTACAGTTTGCACCAGCTCTATTGTGGGACCCCCATGGTACATGCCAAAACTTGTGACCCAATTCCCCCCCCTTTATTGATGCAGTATATATATTTTTTGGGCCTTTGTCAGCAGGACAGTAGTCTGACAGGATATTAGGAAGAGTGGGGAGTAACATTCGGCAAACTGTCATGAGACGGATTCAAACTCACAACGCCGAACATTTCAAGCTCTGAATATATCCTTGTGGACTTTCCTAAAATCACCTATAAAGGACATTATGAATATGCACCCTCCTAACCAGGCTAATTAAATCAAAGTCTAATTTCACATTGTCTAGTGACATTGAGTAAGCGACCTTGTCTGAAGGCTCATAAAGCACTACAATAGACCACTGCTGTTCTGGTTGAATGTGACTTTTCCTTCCTCCGTGTCCTTACGTTTTCTTCACTTCACAGGAGGAGCACCCAGACGCGGGGGACATTCTGCTTTCATCTGAAGACCTGCGGCTGGTCCTACAAGTGGAACGCAATCAGTAAGTGTCCTCTGTCCATTGCTGTCTCACCCCGGAAGAGAGGGGGCTTAATTGGGAGAGAGATGAGTAAGAGCATATTAATTCATTTCTGTGGCACTGCCTTCTGTCTAGACTGTGGAGGTCTCCCGAAACACTCGCCGGGATGGGTAATGCTAATCTGAACATTGCATGTCAGAGGTGTCTCATTTGAACAGGAAATATGTTTGGAGAGGTCACAAGGTTAGCACATGAGAGTTTTATGAATTGCTAGCTACGGAAGCTAATGTGGGACAAGAGTGGGAAGTGGGCAGTGGGGAATAGGCCTAATCATTATGTGCAGTGAGTTTTTATTCATTCTCTGTCAACTTGTTTTTAGTCAGCTTGTTTTGTGTCCACTGTTGGTAAGGGTAATGTATACATAATTTTTGTTATTTGCATGTCAAATTAGCGGATGGCTGATATGTCTATTGCAGAGGCAATTTGTGATGCAGCAATTTATTATACATTAATATTCTCAAACAATTGTGCTCAGCAGGGTTCCGAGTGGCTACACCTGCTTTATATATTTTTATATTTGTTGTGGTAATTTCAGTGAATTGAAGAAACAAAAGCAGCCATAGAGTTGAATATGCTGTTCTTTTTTTGTAATCTGCAGTATTTCTAAGGTTTATCGTGGTCCCTGCTGGGTGGCCTATTCTTTTTTGTATAGTTTTGAGATGGTGTAGTTGATTACAAAGTTAATTGAAAGAGTTGCTGTATATACTGTTGAATGGTTATCCTTGGTGAGTATTAATAATATTTGGTCATACTTTAGGTGAGAGACAAGTGCTAACGTGTGTCTGTTTAATAGAAATACCACCTTACATCCATGTGACCAGTTTGTAATGACATGAACATCATGTGAAGATAACATGGGATGTGATAGTAGTAGAGCCTTGGTTCCATAGGGAGCCGTTGAGGTTACACTGTCACTGTCATAACATCAGGACGAGCTGATGCTTAAACATTAGCCCCAGACATGCACCGACTCCCTGAACACTTCACTTTACATGCTCATAATCCACACTGGGAGCAAAATGTGTCAGGACATCCCCCCTCTGGATAACGTCTCACAGATTAGAACAAAATTTCAGTCGTAGAAACAGACACAATTTAAAAATCCATTCAAAGTAACAGCTTATTTTGAATCTGATGGAAGTACATCTTGAATAGAGACAAAGGGCTGAAAATATAAGTAGTGCATTGTGTTGTGCATCATTCCACTATACACTCAAGACTAGAGCTATTACCACCAACCTTCACGATCCAATATGTATCACGATACAGGGGCTTTGATACGATATGTATTCAGATGCATTACATATTTCTATACGATACTTCACTACTCCGTCTGGAGTCAAACAAGTAGCCTACCTATACCAAATGAATGCTTTTTATTATCCTCAATAACAGAAACTATGATATGACCTAATATCAGAACTTGTCAACAGGCTATAAACCTTATAATGCCATAATCACTACTGCCATTATTTATGAGCTTCCAGTGACAAATGCAACAGTTTGGCCTATTGTAAAAATACATAGGTTTATGCTTGGGCTGATAGCCTTTAGTCTTAAGTGGACTAATTGGTCAGTGGCATCCTCATTTTATTGGTCGACTTGCATTTCATTTATTCATAAATCTCTGTGTTGCAGCAGCATGTGTCTGGCCACAGAGCAGGCTCCTTTAAGTTTACTTGGCCATGTGCTTTATTACACCATCACAAGGACCAGGGACACAGCAGCATAGATCCACACATATTTAGGTGTTTAATACAGTTTTCACTGAGTTCAAAGAGATGCACATAGCACTGCTTCTGTGCCCCACTCGGAGCGCCAAATGCGGCTCACTGGAGAGGGCAGGGAACAATCTCAACACACACACAACACACTCACACAACACACTCACACAACACAGTGGAGCGAACATGACAGTGACGGGGGAAAGTAAAGCTTAACAGTATTCCTACCTGTGTTCAGTTGTATTGTCATTCAGAAAGTAGCCTAGTTTAGTGTTAATGAGCAAGCTAAGCTAACATGACTTTGGTCGACGAGCTATACTACAGCCCTAGTTTATACATTTTAACTTGGCTTTAAGCGCCATGCTATTTTTTCTGCCTTTGACAAACCACAAACAACATTTATACAGTAACCTCTGAATCTATCACGCATCAATGAGGAGTACATAACGGTATATTCCTGTCAATCATTTTCTTAAGTACAACCCTACTAGAGTCTTTCATTCAGTATAGTGTCATCTTTTGCCCAGCTTTCCTTGACTTGCAAACACCGTCTTGATTATGTCATGTCTTCTGTGAGCATGTTTTTCTGACACACAAGAGACATCTGCCAGTTTGTCCATGTGGAGGTTGAATCACTAATATAACAACAAGCTTTGAGGCCAGATGCTGGTAGCTTGTGATGGTAGATATCACATGTAAAGGACATGTATGCATGTATTATACAGGCGTTTTTCTCAGCTGTTGTTCTTAATGAGTGGTGATACTTCTTGGGGCAGGGAATTCTGTATAACTTTTACTGTAAGGGGGTTCACATTTTGTAGCCATCCTTAACATATGAGAGAGTATACCACTCAACCCTGAAGGTTTACACAAAATCATATGATGCAGCATTCATCTCTCAAGAAAAAAATATATTTCGGTGTTGTATTCAAATATTTACTGTTGTAAAGGAATGCTTTTCTCAGACCCTTGAAGAGTTGAGGATTGAGTCAAAGGCCGCGCCGATTTGATAGGGTTTCAGTTGCTTGGAGACTGATGGATGACTGGGAGCAGCAGCAGACGAATGGAGGAGCTGTCACAGACTGTTAGGTAAGGCGATACAAAGTGAGGAGCCCTGAGACAACAGTGATGGATGAGGTGAAGAAGATGAAACGCACAGAATAGACCTGTGACGGTACACTGGCTCTGGGCTCTCAGCAAACTTATATTATTCATCTTCATTTTTAAAGAAACTATACCTATAAGCTTTTTGACTGAAGTTTTAGAGACTGAAGTGCACCAAAAGAAAAACCATTTAAGAACTAAAATTGAAGAAAAAGACCAAGGCTAGGGCACGGTACAGTGTTTTATAATGTAATCTAACCCAGTTATAGTGTGGAAAGAAGTTATTTTTGGTATTATAAAGTCTTTAGTGTGAGTGCAGTGTAGCGATCGGTGAGCATCATCACTGGTCACAGAAACATTTTTAGAAAATATACCCACTTTTTGCAATTAGCTTTATTATTGCATACATAAAAAGTATCCTTAGTCTTCCAAAGGACGATCAAAATCTTTGCTATTCTTGTTGGCTTGAGTCGGATTGACTTCCATTGCCAAAATATTGCAGGTTCCACACCACAACCCAGTATGGAAAGAGGTGATTTTAACATATTGTATTTTACTTTACAATGTTATTAATGGAAACGCATTAGTGCAGCTGTAGCCCTTGGAACGAACAGTCTCTTGGCTCAGCTAGTGTTTGTTTTAAGGCCGCCTCAGTGCAGCTCACTTTGGGCTGGAGCAGGGAATGTAGGTCACTGGCTCATTCTGGGGAAACAGGAGGGGGTTACTGGGAACGTTACTGGAAACTGCACACTCTGCTCCTTCCACTGGGAATGCTACCAAAGACCGCCAGACTTCACAAAATACATTTCCATTTAGAGAACATATAGAGTGACTGTATTTATTCAGCACATTCCAGTAAAAATCTTTTGTCAGATATGGGTGCGTTCGAATCGCTGGTATCCACAAATGACTCCATCGCTGGCGGCCAACTAAAGCAAACTCCAAATTTTGAACAGCAGACTTGTAAAACCTGAAGTCTCTTTGTTCCACACAGTTAAAACAGATGGTAAAATAGTGAACAGTAGAAGACAAACATGGCTAGTCTTCTTGTGTATGGCAAGGGGAACTGTTCATCAGTGTAAAAACAGCTTGGTTGTTCAGACAGTGACTAAGTAGGGTGCAATGGGCTGAGAATGTCCCTATGTTATCCCATGTTTTAGGAAGGATTGGTGCAAATGGTTTTGTTTGTCCAAAGCATTCCAAATAAGTCCACTGTATGCTATCACTTTGCTCACACTGGCACATGGAGTTACCAAAATGTCAATGTTTGGTACACCAAATCTTCTGCTTCCTTTTGAAAACAAATCTAGTATTTTGTGTCAGCAGCTGTTTCTAGTTTTCGATCAAATTGGTATCTAATGGCTTTTACTTTGTGAGCAAAAGGCACTGCAATTTCCTGTCTTCTTAGAAATAAACATGAACAGAGAATACAAAGGAAATTATGTTCGTGATCATTGCAGCAGTTCAAAACATTTCAGTCTAAGAGAATCCAAATGTATGTTTTTTGTTGTTGTTAATGGATCTTTATTTAAACTTGTGTGAGGCAAAGCAAATACCGGTACTATAGGAGAATGCAACCTTTTAAACATGTATGTAATAGATAACAGGCTGAAAATGGTGTACCACAAGGTGCAACTCTTAGACCCCAGCTATTTTGTGAATTAGCAATTCATAGTTAAAAAAAAAGATGACTTTCTTTTTAATTGTAAAATTGGATCTCTCAACTCACTTTCAGAAATTGCAGAAAGAAACAGCCAGTGTTTGCATTTGCATTTTTGAGGTTTTGACAATAATGGTTTACTGGTTAGGTCTTGGTATGAATACAAGATCCAATAAAGTAAGTAAGACCATGAATGTGGTCTCATGACTGTCCACAACACTAGTACAATGTTCAGACATGTTGTTGTGGTTAAATTCCCAGTCAATGAATGTGAGTCTAAACATAAACATGGCCCTGTGAGGCTGGCCTGTGGAATGTGTGTGACGTAAGGCTGGACATGCCTCTGCTGGCTATACCGTGACAGACTGACTGACAAGCATATGCTGGCACCACTCAATCTGAATCACATGTTTGGATGTCACTGATAATGTCGAGGAAGGCACTAGCTTTGGACACAGGGGTCAGAAGTTCAACAGAGCTACTAAAAAACATAACCTTTCAAGATATCCCAAAAGAAGTTCCATCCCCAAAAAAGAGCCATTCTGTTATATCCGATTAAAATTAACATGTTAAAAACCATTGACCCTAAGGCATGTTTTGTGTTTACATCCACTTTTCTCAATGGGTTTCACTTACAAACGCAAATGCACTTAATGTTGAATACATTTGAGACCCAGGCTTCCACTGCTAATGCTCCAAAAATAATATCTGAAATATGTTATGTCCAGACCTCTACCATAACCTCATACAGATTGTGAAGTGACATTTAAATGCACCATTCCTATAGGTCAGCAGCTATATGGGGACACACTTACAGACTTCGGCTGCTGAAGAGCTCGGGGTAAATCCTCAGGGGCAGATGTAATAACCAGAAAGAGAATTTAATCTACTATCTCATTAAAATCTTACATTTCACACTCTCTCAGCTTCACTTTGCAGATCTACAATTCTGAGATTAGACCGACCTTTTCACATCCAATTGCCATGGTAGAATTACAGCGACATGCTTTTTACCAAACAAAAATGTATAGTTTTGATATATAAAATTAATTATATCTAATTAAAAATCACACAATCTAGTAAAATATAGAGGAAGTGTGTCTTAAATTGAATTCATTAACCTTGGTTTCAAGGAATTCAATTAAACTTGCTGTAATAAGGTATTGTGAAAGGAGTACCATAAGGTTCAACACTTGGAGCACTATGGGCCAAGAGCATAAATGTAGTGAGATTTGCTTTTTAGTCATTATAGCAGAGAAGAATATTACAATACAAACAGTAAATCTTTTTCAAAGTTTTTAAACAATTCTAACAAGGTAATTATAGATACCATTGTGCGTGAGTGTTTGTGTGAATGAACTGTAAAGTGAATTAAGCAAACACTACATTATTGAAGAACAGCCAGTGGGGTTATCAGCAGAAATGAAATATTAATAACATCAACCAAATCAGCTGCATCTCTTAGTCATCCATTAGTTTTCGAGGCTGGCGGTGAGAAGCCTTATCTGCACCTCTCAGAATCTTGGGATTATGCTTAAAGAGATCGTATAATTAAAATGTGAGATTTTCATTTTAGAGTTAGCAGATGAAGTGGAAGCTTAATGAAAATTGTGATTACAATAGGGACGATAGCCACCTGCAGCATCTATTGTACTTGTAATTATTAGGGATCCAAGATGAATGGATAACAGGCATATATCTTCTAGTCAAGTTAGGCATGTCCGATGACAATCTGATAATCTGGGAAGATTGTTGAATTGTGCTACAGTTTATTAATTTATGCTCTTCTCTTCACCGTAGTTTGTTACTGTAACAATGCCAGTGTTCATATCAATAAAAAAAGGAAAATAAATGGTGTTAAGTATTATGATGACCATTGGATTGGATGTACAATATTTCCCGCACTATAAGGCGCACTTAAAAACCTTTAATTTTCTCAAAAACCAACAGTGCGCCTTATAATCTGGAGCACCTTATATATGGATTAATTCTGGTTGTGCTTACTGACCTCCAAGCGATTTTGTGTCACACGGTGCTCAAGGCGCTCCTTCAAAATGTTTTGGTACGACTTCGGTAAACTACAAAGCTCCGGGAGTCAGGAGCGTCGTGGAGTAATACATACCGGTACTATGCTTCACCGTAACGAAGGCAGGAATCATCACTGAACT
>JAVQKC010145903.1:0-11187 GCA_036025475.1 Philypnodon macrostomus | reverse complement strand
TTATACCTGAATAAATTAAAGTTATTGTTAATACACCATTAACGTTTGAACAATGTTGAGAGTTATTGTTAATACACCATTAACGTTTGAACAATGTTGAGAGTTATTGTGAACGTGTTGAATAAAGTTTGACTGACTGACTTGTCCGACTGTTTTGTTTCTCTTAATGTGCCTTAAATTTGAAAAAAGTTTGAAAATAGACCATTCATTGACCGTGTTCCCTATAGTGCGGAAAATACGGTAATCAGGTTACGCAGACACACACATCGGTATTTTTATGCCTAGTTGCATTCAATGTAATTTAGATTCATATTATTACTTATATTCATTTAGGTATAGTCTGTAAGTGGTACAAGATTATAGTAATTAGCTTTATCTGACCCTGTTCTATGATGTAACATAGGTCATTTGTTTGTTGGATTATTATTTTTATTATTTGCAGACTACACATTTAATGATGTAAAGGGGTGTTGGGGGCCATGCACTAACTAGAAGGTTGATGCTTTGATCCCCATTCCAACAAGAGCATACTGCCATTGTGTGTCCTTGGGCAAGACACTACTTTATTAGGCGCACGGTCTACCTAATTAAGTGCCCAGTGGAGTATATCTTCAATACAACTACAGACCGGGCCTACTCTACCCTCTTCAACATGTGCAGCCAGGCTCAAAATGAAAGCCTAATGACTACCTTTAGGGACTTGGCTTATTTTCAGATTAAACAAACAATAACACAATACACACACGAGACGCTTTAGGATTAAAATGAATGCTCGCTTGCTTTGTTAAGTCACTTGTGTCGACCACTTACGGGCACACAAGTTTTTGATCATCTGATTAGCTCCGATAATGAAAAGCAGATGTGGTTCCTGGTAAGCTGACCAATAGCGGCTTATAGGCTTGTGTGTGGCTGTCAAAATTAATAGCACTATTAAATTCAATACAGTTAATCTAAGAGCTTCAAAACACTTGTATGAAGTCATAAACATGCGTTACAAGAACATACATTTAAAAGTCTATTAAATCTATACACATTAGCATGAAATGAAACTGAAATTGATCTTGTGAGGCACTTTTTGGGACCTGACGGCACCAACTGAGAACCACAAATGTAGTCTAAATGAAGTGGCATATTTCTCAGGCTAAAAAGATACAAATTACTTACAATACATTATATTTTGTGAGCTAAGGGCTGTGTAAAACCTCATTACATGCCACGATCGGACCGCTCTGGACATGTCAAATCTTTACGCTAAACTGCCTTGTACCTGTGTATAATGTAGACTAAACAAGAAATTCTTCAATAGTCTGCTGGTTGTAAATGAGCTCTAAATGGCCTTGAACAGCTGCGCGCATGTGATATAAAAACTACAGTGTACAGTTCCTTGTGCCTGACTGCGCGCCTTAATCATCTGACACATAATTGGAAGAAGTTTGTTTTTGTCCACTTGCCAAAAACCAGAGATGCGAAACATGTGTGACTTGAATAGAAACTCACTGGCCACTATATTAGGTAGAGCTCAAATAGCCAATGAACATGACGCAAGAGGTCCGGTTCGAACACAACACTAGCTCAGATCAAGGTCTGCAGATCTCCGAATGCAGGTGAGCTCCAGCGGCAAAAGACTACACCAGTTGCCACTTTATTAGGTAGGTAAATAGCCATACGTAAAATAGTGGACAGTGAGTGTAAACAAGGGGAATTAACCAGAAAACGCTGAGAGTTGCTTACCCTGTAGATGGGACGACGATGATGGCTCTAGGGTTGACCAGGTCTGTATCGAATACTGTGCGTCTTCCAGTTCCATCGAGGTTAGAGGACTCGATCACGTCTGGAGAAGAGTCCACCCAGAACATCCTCCTCCGCTGAGGGTCCACCGCCAGGCCCTCGGGACTCACCAGATCTGATGTAAGCAAAAGTTAATGAGATTTGAATTGTAACGCGATGGTTATTTACTACATGAGTGAAAGAAGTACATACTTGTGCTAATAAGGATCTCGGGCTCGGCTCCGGGACGCATTGCGGCTCTGTTGATGGTCCGCGCAGACAGGTCGGTCCAGTAAACGTGGTTTTCTTTGCAGTCGTAGGCAATACCGACAACTATAGAACCCTGTAACAAGAACATCAACGCAATGGTTAGCTATAGGAGCTTTTACAACTAATGTTCAAAGTTCAATAGCCAAACTTAACTACTCCTGAAAAACCCAGCGTGCCACCCATGATACCCTTACCATAGCTTGAAAAACCACCCTATGAATTTCGTAATTATTTATGTTGACTCTTACATGCAAAGTCAGAAGTGTTTTGGCACGGGTGGCATCCAGTGTAGTCCCATTTAGAGGGAGTGCTCCTATCTTCTGTCCCTGGGCGTACAGAAGGGTGATGTCAGTGTTGGGTGGAGGGGTGACATCTGGGCGGGGCATGGGGTGCACAGTGGGCGGGGCTACAGAAGGAAGACCTGTGACAAAGACAAAGTTTTAAGAATATTTCTGAAGTGTCCCACAACATTCTTAGCTCAAATCCAGCGTCCAGCAATTTGAGGCTATGTCCCACATTTTGATTTGATTTGATTTACAGTCATTGTTGAATATGTATAGTTAGTGTCAGATTAGGAATCAACTCTGAGCAAGCAACTAGCTCCTTCTGAATTTCAAGTCAATAAATAGACAATATTTATTAATGTTTGTCCCACATCTCGTCTAACTCCGTCCCACTTAAACAGACTTTATGTACCACATTTAGTCCATTATAATGTTGGACACTTACAGGCAGGTTTGACAACATCATGAGATCTTGTTCCTGGGACTTCCCGCCCGTCTTGGTCTACACACCAGCAGTAAGTGGTCTCACCGTAACACTGGACGGGGCTAAAAGACATAATAAAGATTGTGAATCTACTGTAGTTTACATGTTTTTGTAAAAAAGGCCAGCCAGAATGAAAGGTAAGGTGAAAGTGGCCTAGAGGCAGAACTGGAAATAGAAACGCTTAAGATGTTTCTGTTCTCTTTGTTGATGACGAGGATGAAGGAATGTCAGGAATGTTTGCAGGTAAAGTCAGATGTGTCCGGATTGAGACTGTTTGGACATGTGCAGAGGAGGAAAAGTGAATATATGGGTAGAAGAAGGATAGCGCTACTAGACAGGAGGCCTAGAGGAAGCCCGAAGAGGAGATCCATGGATGCAGAGAACGAGGACATAACATTATCTGGCATGAGAGAAGATGATGTAGAAGATAGTCTTGTATGTACCTAAATTGTCCGTCTGGTTGGCATTGAGGCAGATATTGTTGCGGTTCTGGTTTGCCTCCGTAGTGTTCGAGAAGGCTGGCTCTCCAACGTTCGCACACACTCTCGGGGCGCTGGGTCGGAGCTACGGACACTGAACATTTTATTATTATTTTTTTTTTCATATTGACATTTCAAAGCAATAAAACAGGTGTACCTAATAAAGTGGCCAGTCATTATACAGCCATGGCTTTGCAAGATCTCGCCCCCACTCCACTGTAAACCGCCTATAAATTCGCTTTATGATCTTCCCAACATCTGAAGAGGCCGTTTTGTAACCATGACAACGACGCCATAACAACGCAAGACACCCACCTCACACATTCAGGGCAAGACATAAACAGGACATGGACATCGTAATGCTAATCCTGGTATTACACCCACTTTGACTTTGATAGCTTCTGGATTCTCTTTTGGTCCTCCCTTGAATCTAAAGCTGACCAAAACCACAGACTCGACGCACAACTTCAAAACAACGTGAAAGGCTGTATTTTCACACACAACCATTACTAAGGTTTACAGAAAATTGCCCCAGAAAAGGAGAAATTATTTTGTGAGTGGCAGTTCTGGGGAGAATAGTACTAATAATAATAATAATAGTACGAGGTCAGAAACTCAACTGCAATTGAAATGACCACTTTCAATACCAGCATAGGACCACAGCCGGACACTTTATTAGGTAAATGCTTTTATTTATCCCATAGACAAAGCTAATACTAAGCAAATATTATAGAAAGTAATGCATTGTCTCACCTGGTCTGTTGCAGTCTATAGGAGGTGTCCCAGGGGCAGTTTTGGTGCCTGGTCTCTCGCGTCCATTGATGTCCACACACCAACAATGTCCAGAAGAACCATGACACTAGCATAAAGGAAACACATCAGGTTATAACCAAAACTCTACAATATTTGATTATTACAATCAAATTCATACCTGTTGCGGAAGATACTGTCCATTGCCGTCACATTGAGGTACATAGGCTCCTAGTATGGGATATCCGTCAGAGCTAGTGGTCTGGACACTGTCTCTATGGTGCTCGCAGTGGGTTTTGGGACGCACTGGTTCATCTGAGGTGCACAGACACACACAGTGTTTTATTTACAAAGATTAAAAAAAATAAAAGCTTTGACAGGACACAGACCAAACAAACGTCTTACCGGGTTTAGAGCAGTCTTTGGAAGGTGTACCTGGGCCCGTCCTGGTGCCTGGGCGCTCCTGTCCCGCACTGTCCACACACCAACAATGTCCAGTTGAACCATGGCACTGAAATATAAATGATGAAATGTATTTTAGCTTTAGAGAACATACAATGTCTATAGGTTGTGCACAACAATTTTGCTCTAGGGTTTGTTTGTTTTTGTTTACCTGTTGTGATGAATATTCCCCATTAGCGTCACATAGAGGTACATAGACTCCAGTTATAGGGTACCCCTCTGGACTAGTGGTCTGAACACTGTCCCTGTGCTGCTCACAGTAAGTTTTGGGGCGTACTGGTTTATCTGGTTTGCTGCAGTCCACAAATGGTGTCCCGGGAGCTGTCCTAGTGCCTGGTCGCTCCTGACCCGTACTGCCCACGCACCAACAATGTCCTGTAGAACCATGGCACTAAAAAAGACAAACATATTTTATGAGACAAAATGAATTGAAACCAATGTCTTAAAAATGATGTTACCTGTTGAGGAGTGTACTGTCCTTTTGCATCACATTGAGGTACATAGGCTCCTACAACTGGGTGACCCTCTGGACTGGTGGTCTGGACACTGTCTCTATGGTGCTCACAGTGAGTTTTGGGACGGACTGGTTCTTCTACAACATAATATGAATATATAGATATTAAGAACACATAATTTACAAAAACATACCATTAAAATATTCTTAACAATGACATTGCAATTGTGCATAAAATATCTAAAGATTTCAATTCTATGGGGGCACTGATTCATTATTACCTGTTTTTATGTTAGGATACTGAAAACCCTTACCCTTGCACATTATAATGTTTTTAGTCATTTGATTGGTGTGGTCTGACATACAGAAACTATATATACTGCGTACTGTACTGTCAAAGAATAGGAACTAATAAAATATAAAGCGGTACAATATTTTTCTTATACCTGGCCTGTCACAGTCCACTGGAGGTGAACCTGGTGGGGTCCTGGTGCCTGGTCGCTCCTGTCCTGTACGGTCCACGCACCAACAATGTCCAGACGAACCATGGCACTAGAAGAACGCAAAATACACCAATGTACAATAGTTTCTACTAAATAAAAGTCAATAATAGTAAATGAAAGTGCTAATGCTAACCTGTAGAAGATTGTATTGACCATTAGCATCACATTGAGGTACATAGGCACCTACTATGGGGTACCCCTCTGGACTTGTGGTCTGGACTCTGTCCCTGTGGTGCTCGCAATGGGTTTTGGGACGTTCTGGTTCTTCTGGTTTGGTGCAGTCCACAGAGGCCCCAGGTCCAGTCCTAGTGCCTGGTCGCTCCTGTCCCGTACTGTCCACACACCAACAATGTCCCGTAGAACCATGGCACTAACACAAAATAATTTAATTTAGAAATATTTGCAATAGTCAGCAATAAAACGCAGACATGTATAGCATTAGGCTGCAGTATGTTACCTGTTGGGCCAAGTATTGTCCATTAGCGTCACATTCTGGGACAAAGGCACCTACTATGGGGTACCCCTCTGGACTTGTGGTCTGGACACTGTCTCTGTGGTGCTTGCAATGGGTTTTGGGACGCACTGGTTCTTCTGATTTGATGCAGTCCACAGAGGCCCCAGGTCCGGTCCTAGTGCCTGGTCGCTCCTGTCCCGTACGGTCCACGCACCAACAATGTCCCGTAGAACCATGACACTAACACAAAATAATTAATTTTGAAATATTTGCAATAGTCAGCAATAAAATTCAGACATATATAGCATTAGGCTGCAGTATGTTACCTGTTGGGCCAAGTATTGTCCGTTAGCGTCACATTCTGGGACAAAGGCGCCTACTATGGGGTACCCCTCTGGACTTGTGGTCTGGACACTGTCTCTGTGGCGTTCGCAATGGGTTTTGGGACGTTCCGGTGGAACTGTTTCAAAAATATTCAAAAACATGTCAAATTGTTGGGTAGAATATTTAAAGGAACCATATAATGAATTAATTATTGTGTTTTCTCTCTGCTGAAAAAGCCCAGATTTGGTGCATGTTCTTTTAAGGTCATGTTTCTCCACCTGCTGGCCACACCCACTTCACTACTACAGCCAAGGCAAACAATAGAAAGTACCGTATTTTCCGCACTATAAGGCGCACTTAAAAGCCTTTAATTTTCTCAAAAGCCTAAAGTGCGCCTTATAATCCGGTGCGCCTTATATATGGATCAATATTGAGCAGCAACAGGTCTACGGTAAGCAGCCGCCGACTCCATTTTCCTCCGTAGAAGTAGCGCGCGGTGCATGCTGTGATATATGACTGCGCGAAGCGTGCCGTTTCATTTCATTTATATTGTGATTGCACTAACGTTTGATTTACCGTAACAGTATCAGACTGTTTTTTACGTGTTTACTGAATCGAGGAAAGGTTCCCCTCCACTATGTGATATAAATGCTGCACTACATGTTATACTTTGCTGTTATTAAAAGATAAACTGTGTCACGAAAATACTACGTCACTAACTTTACCTTGGAGTGAACGGAGTTGTCAGAACGCTGGTTTGTAATCTATTACTAAAGTTTGACTGACCTATCTGACTGTTTTGTTGACATTCCCTTTAGCGCAGCATGCATAACGTACCCCCAGCCTCTACTGTAGCGTCTATTCTATGCGCCTTATAATGCGGTGTGCCTTATATATGAAACAAGTTTTAAAATAGGCCATTCATTGAAGGTGCGCCTTATAGTGCGGGAAATACGGTAGTAGCAAGGGATTCTTCACCGATCTACATAGAAACCAAAACCACATTATAACAGGGTAAAATCTGTTATTCCATTGGGCGGCAGTGGCGCAGTGGGTAGGCGCTCGTCCTTCAACCAGAAGGTCGGTGGTTTGAGTCCTCATCCGAGCGCACACTGTCGTTGTGTCCCTGGGCAAGACACTTAACCCACATTGCCTATGAATGAATGTGGTTGTGTGATTGGTGTTTGGTGGTGGTTGGAGGGGCTGTGGCTACATAGTAGCTTACCACCACCGGGTGTGACTGGAGTGAATGAATAATACAAAATATGTAAAGCGTCTTTGAGTGTCCTGATAAAGCGCTATAAAAAAACCTATGTATTATTATTATTAGTAGTAGTAGTATACGGTTAACTATACTAAACGGGCCACTATGCCTTAACATTGTTTAATAGCTACACATGGAACTTAGTCAGGGTTAACCAACATGGGGCCATATCAGCTAGCATGGTCTGAGCTCGATCAATCACCTGTGTGAAATGGTCTGAGCGGTAGTGTGAGTAGAGTCTGTAGAGTAGAGTAGAGACTGGTGATTTGATCATAACCCCCTGAATTTCAAGAGTGCATGTAGGGTAAATTGGCTGCCTTGGCGGAGGTCTGCACTCTTCGAGTACTTTCTAGAGCAGTGGTTCTTAACCTTGTTGGAGGTACCGAACCTCAGTTTCATGGGCGCATTCACCGAACCCTTCTTAATTGGAAAAATAAAATATGTTGTTTTTTTTCAAATTCAAAACTTAGGTATGTTTTACTTGTGCACAAAATGAAGTGCACCTACAGAGGACTTCCTGGTTCCGCCCTTAATATGTCACTTTATTAAGTTGTTATATTTTTCCAGGCGATAGAGTAACCATTTAGATTTACAATGTGTGACTTGTTTATCCAAATAACGCTTGTTTAAAAATTTACTCCAACGTGTTGACTGGATCAGATTTGACCGTGAAGAGAAATTAAAGTAGGCGTGAGTCTCTCCGGTGGCTCAGCGGGTCGCGCGCTTATGAATCTGAAACATTTACACACATGTTCGAATCCAGTCCGTGGCCATTTATTGAACAATGATTAGGTCATTTAATAAATGTAAGTTCATTTATTAATTTAACTAATGTTTAATGAAGCTGGGCTCCAGCTGTATCCAGCTGGACACGGAACTTAAGGGTGCACGACCTGAATTGGGACACAGCCTGTGTATCTTGACCTCCGCCGAACCCCTGGGGTTCGATCGAACCCACGTCAAGAACCACTGTTCTAGAGTATGTTTGATCATTTCTTCATCATCATCATTCACTTACCTGCATTAGCTCGGGGTTTTTAAAATAACCTTTTGCAAATAGCCAGTATAACGTGGTCACAACGGAGGGCCCCACCAAATCATCCATAGTCTTCTGTTTCGTGTTGTTATTCAGTACGGTTGTAGTAGAGGCGCCACGGCGGAGTAACTCTACCCCGCTGCCCTGGCTCAAAGCTGGGATAAGTCTCTGCTGTAGTCCGGTCAAGTACCATGGTGCGACCGATATCCTCCGAAGCATATTGGTAACAAGTGGTACTATCCCGTTGTATCTTTGGAACTAGAGTTTAACCCAATAGTTTTATAACGCCTTTGTTGTTCTACGCAGCCTTTATACCCCACAGATATATGGACTTTGCAATGACGGCAAGAGAGAGAGAGAAAGCGTGCATGCTAATTTAGACCATCACCGAGCGAATCTACCAGAGCTAAATATTTGCAAGTATATGGCCGCCGCTAAAAATAACACCGATTTTTATGGTTTTGAATGTATCTAAGCATTGTGGGTGTGGCTTTGGATAGCAAAAATTACGTCTGGTTTTAAAATGCGAATACTAACTTAAATGTAGTTTAATGTAGTTAAACCAGTCAGAATAGATGTAATAAGAAAAACTCTATTTAGATTTCACTCCGACACTAATTCACAGATTCACCCAAAAAATAAAGTCACAATAGTTATTACACAATTAAAACCTTTATTTCCCTCCAAAGAAATGAATCTTTCTATACAAATGATGCACATGATCACCCCACATTCACAGTGATATGCTCAAGAACCTCTCTAAACAATGACCTGCATACACGGCTCAGAGGAGAAATCGAGCTTTCAACAAAAGAAAGGCATCTGTTTGGATTTGAGCAAATATAGGCACATCTTTAAGACTCACAGTGAGCTACAAGCATCAAAACACTAACCTGCACTCTCATCTGCATGGCTATTCACAATACATAAATTAATATATTAAGCAAATAAGCGTATAAATTAATTCAAGTATTGCAGGTTTTAAAGCTACGAAACATTACCTAGTCCTACGAGTTCACTGACTAGTTCTACATTAATTAGATTAGATTAGATTATACTTTATTGTCAGATCAGAGATCTGAAATTTGTCTTGCACATTAAGCACTTCTCTAAGGCAGTGGCTCTAAACTGGCCTGATTGTGGACCCAATTTAATCCCTAGGAATTCTATTGTGGCCAACTTTTTGCAGAAAAACACACACACACATTTTTTTATACTGCGTAGACCTTAATGGCAGATTTATGTTAATTTTTGTATGGATGATGTAAGATTATTTTATTTTTAGACCATGACCCACTGATCCAAAGCAATATTGACCATTATTTTGTACAGACAGCTAAACTAGTCATTTTTATGCCATTTTGAAATGAATAACACATCATAACGCGAGCTTGACAAGAGTACTGCTTCTAAGCGATTACAGCTCAAAACCTGTTTGACTTGGTCCACATTACAACTATTTGTAAACTGCAGCTTTCGCTTGATTTCAAAATTAACACCTTCACATGATGGCGCAGATACAAAAGTGTGAATGCAATCCTTTTCAATGACTAGTGACATTTTGCCTAACTAAGCAAAACGGCAGCTAATCTTAGTGTCTACTGTATGTACTTATCTATGTGCTGGAAAGGCATTAAGACTAGAAATCTGGCTAATTGTAAGAATCTGAGACAAAATAACTATTGGATTATTTTTGGAGGCTTTGTAAACATATATAGATTGGGTAGATCTTTTTTTGCATTAGATGAACTACATGATTACAGCTAGATACAGATTTCTGGATGCTACTATACCTGACACATAAATTAAAAAGCAAAGATTGTCGGCAGTGAAAGATTGAGTTCACACACAACATAGGGAGACCAGTTTAAGTCACAGGATCCAGTAGACCTCCTCTTTCAGTCACTCTCACTGCCGGATTCACTGAGCTGTAGGTCATTTTCTGAAACACAAAAGTTATAAAAGCACACAATAAATACAAACCAATTCTGACAGAAAGGCATCAGTGTCTAAATACGTTGTATCCTAATTATTGAAGCATCAAATGAACTGCACTGAAGATGATTTATACAAGATTGTTTTTAGTAATAAATGACATAATAGGCGACATGCCTTCTTAGCTGTTTGTCCCACAGGTCTACACAGCACAATTATTTGTAAGCTGAAGATGGTGCATTTCTTGGTGTATTAGGGGTGGGTGATATGGTGAAAAAAATCGAATCATGATGAAGTTATGAGAATCAGCTTAATCTGGGAAGATCGTCGAGTCGTGATACAGTGCATTAATTTATGCTCTGCTCTTCTTTTTACTGTAACAATGCCAGTGTTCGTACTAACATAAACAATAATAAATAGTATTAAGTATTAGGATGAATTGGAACAAAAAAGGTAAAAAAACTACAAAAGGCATCTAAAATCATGAGGTCATCGAAATCATGACCTTAATCTTAATAAAATTGGAATATTGTATTTTTTAGCATATCGCTTGGAAGATGGCTTGGTGCCTCATTCCTCCCAAAAAATGTTTACTTTTCAAATTACCGTATTTTCCGCACTATAAGGCGCACTTAAAAGCCTTTAATTTTCTCAAAAACCAACAGTGCGCCTTATAATCCGGAGTGCCTTATATATGGATTAATTCTGGTTGTGCTTACTG
>JAVQKC010145865.1:0-17158 GCA_036025475.1 Philypnodon macrostomus | reverse complement strand
AATCGAAGATGTACCAAACTCAATCCAGTTCTGCATCTTCATGATATGTACCTGCGTGCAACAGTTGAAAAAGATCCAGCAAAGACTTTTTGAGTTATTGCGTTCACAGTTTTGGCCCGTAATTAATTAATGACTTAATTAATATTCATCGAAGAAGTACCCAAATCGTTACAGTTTGGCATCTTTATGGTATGTACCTGTGTGCAAATGTTGAAACAGATCCGGCAATTCGTTTTTGGGTTATCGAGTTCACAGCTAGGATCTGTGGACGTGGATGAACATCGACGTGATTCCATAATATAATATATAATTAGCTTTAGCCACTAAATAATACAAAATGAATAAACAAGCTGGTCTTGACAAATGACAACATAACTGCTACACTTAACTAATGCCGGAACCTGATTGAAAAACATTAGCAAATGTACAAGCGTAAAGATGGTTTGTTTTATGTAGCATTTAGCATACAATATTAGCATTGTGCTAAGGCTAAATGAGATTAATTTCTTGATGTTTGGGTTTTAGACAAGAATTAATAGAAATCTAGATGACCACAAACGTTAGTCAGTATATGCTCAGATTTAGTGCGCCATTCACCACATATTCCTCTCGAATAAGTTACCGTTATAAGATGTAACTAACTTATATGTTGATGCTAATAATTCAATGTGTAATATATTAACAAATACAGATTTTTGCCATATAAAGTGTCGTCATATTTAATGTTTTTTGTTTGCCTTCCAATTAAATGAATGGAAAAAACAGTGTTGTGCCATACTGTGTGCGCATCATATTTCAATACTTCAACTGTGAAAAGATCTATAAATCGAAACTTATAGAGCCGTAAAGGCATGTCTTAGTGTAGGATTAAAGGGCCATAAACTCCAGCAGGACCCCAACAGTATCTTAGCAACCAAGTGTGTACTGACAACAGCAGTGACACACGCCCCCGCCCATCAACACACAAACACACAAACATACTACACACTCCTGTTACAACTATGCGACACCTCGGGCCAGGAATACACACACTTACAGGGGACACAGTATCTGCGCTGTGGCTGAGACCTCCCAGACCATGACTACTGCGGTTAACCAATACTGACAATATTATTATACTCCACTTACTACCGATCTAACATTCACTAGTAACACTCAAACACTGATCTGTCTATAAGAAAAGTTTGATAAATATAAATTTGTTTAAACACTAAAAAAGAGAGAGAAATTCACAATTCTATGCTGATGTCATCTCCCATTAGGTTTTCAATAATAGTGGCTTTGTATTCATTCACATAACTGTCAGAAATGTGTGTGGTGTTAAGCTACCTCTAGCCACAGCTGCCTTGGTGCACACTGACTGAGACAAAGCAGTGTGCAACCACAAACACCTCAATCATACAATGAATCACAAGGCAAGGTAAAGTTGTTTTGCCCAAGGACACAACAGCAGTATAAACTGTTTAGAGTGGGAATCAGTCCGCCAACCCATTTAATGGACAGCTTGGTGCTCCAAAAATCAATGTTGTCATTTTGTTTATTCATGTCCCGGGTTGATAAAAGCCATAGAAGCAAAGGAGATGGGTTGGCAACAAAGCAGAAGGTTGATGTTTCAATTCCAGTCATTTATCATACTGCTCTTGTGTCTTTGGGCAAGACACTTTAAATATGTATGAAAATGTGTGAATGTTGAGGTGTGTTAGGTGGTGTTTCGTAGAGGCTGCCACATCTCCGTCAGTCTGCCCAAGGGTGTTTATGTCTACAAAAGTAGGTTACCAATACCACTAGTAAAAACACTAACTCAATATTATTAAACAATCAAACAATCTTCAAATGTACCAGCTAAACGTTTCAGGAAAGGAAGCAGAGCAGTTAGTAAACTTGTATACAAACTAAAGTTACCTCCCCGGACATTTGATAGAACTAGTTTTATTGGCCACCAGAAGCAGATTAGATTAAATGGAAGCTTTTAACTTGAGTTTGGTTTGTTGAGATTCTCATTTAGCAGCCTGGCCTTCAATGAAATGAAGGTTTAACATCACTAATCGTGTCTGTTCAGAGCTATCTACAACAGACCTCTCTATCTAATCTCACTCACAAGGGAGGGTCTTTGATTAGATACAACTGTGCAGTGGGTTGTTAAGTCATCGGGGTATGTCATAGAGATTGCACTAAGACTTGAGAGGTGTAATAATGGTGGCTTTACAGAACATTAAACCAGATTGAATCTAGGACTAGACCAAGACAATACTGTACAATACAGATACTGTAGCTGTAAAGCAGAACTTAACCAAGAAAACTTAACCAGGAATAAACTAGAACTAAACCAGGGCTTACCCCCGTCTGACCCAGAAGACTAAACAAGAACTAATGTAGGACACAAAACAGGACTAATAACTGGACTAAACCTGGACTAAACCAAGACTGAACCAGAGATAAATCTAGATAAGAAGACTAGAAGACTAAACAAGAACTAATGTAGGACACAAAACAGGACTAAAACCAGGACATAACCTGGACTTAACCTGGACTAAACCAAGACTAAACCAGAGATAAGTCTAGATAAGAATCTAGTTCTACACCCTACGCTTGTATGTAGTTGTCCTAAATCTTAAGTTACATCTGTGGTCTTGATATTGCACTGGTGAGAATGGAGCGGTGTTATGCAGTAAAATGTTACCTTTACAGACGAAGCACTTGATGTGGAAGTGTTTGTTCTGGACCCGGAGGGCCTCCCCCTTACAGGGTTTACCACAGTTCTGACACGGGATGGGCCCCGCCTTGGCTTTGGACTTCTCATGAGGGCTGTGGACCACCTGCTGCTGGAACACTACAACACACAACAACAACACAATATAAAATATGCATATGATATTCACACCCTTTACACTTACAAAATATGCTTTAAAACTCAAATATAAAAATAACATTTATTTTGGGGAAATGTACTAATAATAATAATGCAACAGTATAGCACATGTTTTACAGTACAATGCTGGGTACTGGTTTTCCACCTCTGTAGACACAGTTGTCTAGGGGCAGACTGACATGACCGCTACCACAATCACACTAATATGTTCATACATACATAGGTTATTCTTGCCCAAGATCTGCAGTTTGCATGTTGAACCCTCTCCAATATGCCCTAACAGAAATGGGTGGTTTTAGTAGTGCACACAATCTCTCTTGAGTGGAGTCAGAAAGTCCTCCCTGTGTACCTCCGGGTTCCCTCCAGCTTTCTCCCACCGTTCAAAGAAATGCATGTGTGAGAACAGGTTATTCTAAATTGCCCCTATAGTGAATAAAAGTGAGAGTTAATGTTTGTTGTTTTATGTCTGTGTGTTAGCCCTGCATCAGCATCCCAAAATATCTAAAGTTCTCCTCGCTGCTTGCTTCCCACCCTTTTTTATAAGGACTATAATCTAAAAATACTTTCTTCACACCACCACAAGATTTCTGTCTTTTCTGACTCTTCATCAAAGTGAACATATTCCAAATGCATACTGAATAGGCAATATGATCCTTGCAATATGGTGATTTTTGTATCACACTATAAGGAAACGTAGGGATGCACCGATATGAATGGTATCTTGGCCGATACCGATTCCGATACCAATATATGTTTCAGGAGGCTATGTTTCTTGAAACTGAGAAATCTACATAAAAGTAACAGTTTGAAATGTATTTATTAATCCATAAACATTAGTTTTGCTTCATGTTGTCTCCCTAAAGTTAGACTTTTTGAATTTGCTTTTCTTTCTCTGACTCGTTCTAAGCCTAAATATTAGAAGTTACCATCAGCCATCTGTACAGGCCGATACCGATATCACTCAAAAATGTAATTATCGGCCGATACTGATGTTGGGCCGATATATCTGTGCATCTCTAAGGAAAAGTCATATAATACAGTCCCACTGGCCACTTTGTCTGGTCGGATTGTTCACATGTTTTTAATAACATGAGCCCTGACTATGTGCTGCAATATAAAATCTATCATAAATCATCAAAAATATTAACATAATTGAAAACATCAAAAATGTCATCTTCAGTAACATAAATGAATGCAAATACTATGACCATTCCATATTTAGTCCTCTTCCTCTTTCATCATCATATGCTCCTGACCAGCCTTTCAATGCAGACTGAATAAAGGAGGCTTTGTGTGGCCCTGTGGTCAGGGCAGTGTGAGGACTCCATGGTGACCAATCACTGGGACTTCATCAAATCAACTCATTTAGAGAAGGAGGGAGCTAAGGACATTATCCATGCTTCTGGTTTGTGTGATTCATTGGGTGTTTTATTGGCGTAATTGGCAGGATATTTTGACTTCACACACGGGGCAGCTAAGGATACATACACCCTGACAGTTTTCTTACAATGTTGTAAAATCTAAAGTAAGTTTTTGGAATTTGAATAAGGGTTGCATAATATATTGCAAAATTATGGTTAATGCAATATCAGTAAATGCAATATCCGTATAAAAAAAACTGAATATATCACAATAATGGCCTGGTCATAGATTTGCACTGATTAAATTTGACACTTTCAGTTTTTTTTTGTGAATGTGGGTAATGTTTGTAGATAAGAGCAATGCAATAAACTTAACAAATTGTGACCGTATAGAAGCCTATCTGGAGAGGATATGAAAAGCAAAAACGTGAAAAACAACTATTAGTCAAAATGCTGTATGTCACATGAACTACTTTTATAGAAACAACTATTTACAATACATTACCTACATCGCTATCTACTGCAAGGGTCTTCAAGCTAGTTTAGCTGCAGGGCCAATTTTTTTTTCCCCAAGTCCACCGATAAAGGGCCATAACTCCCATCTGTGTGTGGCAACCCCTGTTAAAACCCTCCGGCAACCACCGGCAAGTCTGGGCATCTCTGCTTAGTCTGCTGCCTCCGCGACCCGGCCCCGGATAAGCGGAAGAAGATGGATGGATGGACCTGTTGAGCATGTTACTCCAATCGGTTTTGATGTTCTGTTCTAAGTTCTATGGATCTTGTTGCTTTTTCAAACTTTTGACATGACAGAACAATATGTCTGCATATAGGCCCACTTAGAGCCAGCTCTCTCGGTTAAGCTGGTGTCTGCTATACACCCAACTTTGCAAGTGATACAGAAAGGCACTGGAGGGCCAAAAAAATTTGAAGAACCCTGATCTACTGTATGCAACTACTTCATTGTAACTCCCAATAAAAAATGGTATATTCTTATGGCTTGCAATCAATGTAGACTGATCAATCACAAACATTTTCAGTATACTATATATGACTCTATAATGCACTGCTCTTCTGCCTTTAACAAGTCAGTCAAGTTCTGTCCACAGAATGACCTATTGGCACATTACAAGAGCTTAGATGTTTGCTGGTTGACTAAAAAAGTTCTAGGCTAATATTTCGTGTGCCTTTTCTTGAGGAATGCCTGGTGTAGCAAAAACACTCAAGAACTTCAGAAGCAACATTCCTTAGCCACTTTTACAAGCTCCCCTCACCCCCAGCCAGGAGCAAAGGTGACTCTCATTTTTTAAATAGATGCAAAACTTTAGGGGTGCATGATGAGACAGAAGTTGGTGGAATGAATGTGAGAAAGGTCAAAAAGGGTTATCTTGTCAAAGTTATTGTCATCGGAAGGTATTGGATTTCAGGAAGCTACCAGTGCTCAGCAAGTCAAGAATTTTATAGAGAAAGTCTTGGGCCGTTGTAAAACTAGATCTAGACCAGATGATTACAACAATCTGTGAAAACCACAGTCCAGACAGCAGAAGGTCCGGCTCCTGGGGTGACCACTCCGGACAGCATATTAACGAGGGTCAGGCTGGGAATAGGACAGAAGATGTTTTTAGCCAGACATATAGCCTTGTTTTAGGCTCTGGAGTTGCCAGATAATGTTGTCAGTTGATGTCTTATTAGGTGGATTGGTATGCAGTTGGTATTTGTGAAATGTGGCAATTCATCTGTTCCCAACACATTCTGGCATATTCTTGCATGCTGACCATTTGTGAGTGTGATGTTTTGGCTAGAAGTGCACTGCAAGTTTATGCCAAATGCCAAATGTAGATTTTGCTGTGTCAAACTGTTTCCCCATAGGATTAACACTATCACTTTACAATTGACATATTTTTGGTACTGTCGGTGATGGAAAGTAACTTTAAAAGGTGTAAATCAAACATAGATTCTAAGAAGGCTGCACAATATATTGCAAATTTCTAATAACTGGAATACTGGCAGTGGTGCAGTGGGGTAGGCGCTCGCCACTTAACCCACATTGCCTATGAATGAATGTGGTTGTGTGATTGGTGTTCGGTGGTGGTCAGAGGGGGGCTGTAGGCGCAAACTGGCAGCCACGCTTCCGTCAGTGTGCCCCAGGGCAGCTGTGGCTACATAAGTAGCTTACCATCATCAGGTGTGACTGTGGAGTGAATAAATATTACAATATATGTAAAGCGCTTTGGGTGTCTTGAAAAGCGTTATATAAATGAAAGTTATTTATTTATTATCCACAAAATGTATAGTTTGACCCCTGCCCGGTCACTTCTATGGAAATTTACTATCAGCTTTGTTTTTTTTTTGTTTTTTTTTCTAGAAGAAGGGTGTGTGGCCATTCTCTCCATCGCAGCCACAGCGTCGTCATGGCAACCCAGTCTTACGCCCAGGCCGTGCACAAGCCCTACATCACCTTGTGTCACGGTCATCGACTGTGTAGTACGTACAAGTAAGTCCGATTGTGCCCACAAAGCCAGCACACTTAAAAACACAACAGTGCTCTTGTAAGGTGATTGCCATGTGAACCTTCTAGGCCGCAAGCAGGAATGTAACACCAAGCACCAACAAGGTCATGCACCTAAGCCAGGATTGAAGGTCCAAACTGAGCCTAAACCAGGACTAAATGAGATCTAAACCAAGGTTAAATCAGTACTAAGATGAAATTTTACTTTGTGTACATTAGGGCATTCTAATATGTTAATGGAACTAAAAGTTACACAATTGCTTACACAGATTGACCCACACTTTTACACGACTGGGTGATGGTGGCACATATTTGGGTTGGAATTTAAATCTTGAGTACTTTGTGTAACTACGGGAAATGCCTGCCCACAGAGACCACTGTTTTGTTTATTTTGGACTGCATCCATACTTTACATGCTCCCAGGTCTGAACCCCCTCTGGCATTTTAGCTTTTTAACCCTTGCCAAGCCACAAAACATCCCCATATCACTGTTTTCAATAATACACTAAAGCCATATGATTTATTGACAGTGTAATTCGTTCTGGTATCTTTTGTTTACATTTTGATACATTTCTCTGATTGCAGTGCGTTCACATACAGTTTCAATCTTTCATCTGCTACACACTCTTGGAAGTCATTATGTTATAGTATTCCTTCTCATGGTCATATAGAGAAAATGAACACTAGATTTCAGATTTATAACATAGCAATAGCATTTTGAACTATTTTTGTATTTTTTCCCCCGTAGAACCGTGTACTCAGTGGCGTACAAGCAAGTGAGCAGAGTAGAACCTTCCTCACACTTTTATCCAGAGTGCTGCCCGGGTTGGAAAAGGTTCTACTCTCACAACTGCAATCAAGGTAATATAAATGAATACATATATCATTCATACATTTGATTTGTTTTAGATTGTTGTTAGGATTATTATTTCATTTTAGGTGTTTTTTTTAGCTTGGCTTTATGGGTTTTTAGTTCCGTGTTATTCTTGAGTGTTTATTAGATTGTGAAATATTCATACTTTCATTTTGCACTTGTAGAGCTGTTTACATTAGTACACAATAAAGAGTGTTTCATTTATTTGAGACATCTTTTACAGCCGTGTGTGCCCAAACTTGCATGAATGGCGGTACCTGTTTTAAACCCGACCAGTGCGCCTGTCCGTTAGGCTGGAGGGGGTCCCAATGTCAGACAGGTAAGAAACAACATATAGTATTGGAATGTTAAAGAACATATATTATGCAATTTTACAATCTTTTTATCATGTTATTATGTTGTTCCATTATCAAAATCATACCTGGAGTTATTTTATACCAGAAATCCGACAAATCTATACAAGTCTATATTTACCTTATTACCACTTTAATATATACATTTTTGTAATTTTTGTGTTTTGTTTCAGATGTGAATGAGTGCAGTGAGCAGCGGCCCTGTGCTCACAAGTGCATGAACACTCCTGGCAGCTATCGTTGTGCATGTAGAGATGGTTTCAAGCTGATGGCAGACAGACGCTCCTGTCAAAGCCTTCCTCCTCACCCGCCGCTTCCTCCCGCTCCCACCCGGCCTACAGTGGGTGGTCACAATGCTGCGGGTAAACCCACGAGATGGTGCATGGATTTATTCTGTTTTGTCTCATATTTTTTAGCAAAGAAGACTGGACGTTGACCAGGTTTGCGGTACATTATTACTTTTGGTACGCGCTATGCCACTCTCAACTCGTACCGTGAGTAATAATGCACTGCGACTGGTACCACCTCAGATATTGTGCGACTAGTACCGCCTCAGATAGCGTGTTACTGGTACCACCTCAGATATCGTGTTACTGGTACTGCCTCAGATATCGTGTTACTGGTACCGCCACAGATATCATGCAACTGGTACCGCCTCAGATATCGTGCAACTGGTACTGCCTCAGATATCGTGTTACTAGTACCGCCTCAGATATTGTGTTACTAGTACCACCTCAGATATTGTGTTACTGGTGCCGCCTCAGATATCGTGTTACTGGTACCGCCTCAGATATCATGCGACTGGTACCGCCTCAGATATTGTGTAACTGGTACCGCCTCAGATATCATGCGACTGGTACTACCTCAGAAATCGTGAAACTGGTACCGCTTCAGATATCGTGCAACTAGTTCCGCCTCAGATATCGTGTTATTGGTACCGCCTCAGATAACGTGTTAATGGTACCTCCTCAGATATCATGCGACTGATACCGCACTCAGATATCGTGCAACTGGTACCGCCTCAGATATCGTGCGACTGGTACAGCCTCAGATATTGTGTGACTGGTACCGCCTCAGAAATCGTGCGACTGGTACCGCTATTTCTTAGCCTTACATTTTTGTGTATTTAGTGTATCCAAGCAGAAACACAATAACAGATTCCATCATGTCTGTAAGTTTCTCTTAATGCTGGGAGGTTGTGTTGAACTTTTACTCGGGGTCAGATTTATTGCACATTTGGGATTGCGAGCATTATTTAAAACCTTCCTGCATTGAAATTCAAACTTGGGAATTTTAGTGAGTCAGCAAATACACACACACTCACTTCATGTCTCTATAAGCTGTCCCACGCTTGTATTATTTTTTTATATTATTATATAGTGATAAAAATAAGATAAAACTAAGCTTGTCACTGCTTGTCAAGTTCTATATCGTATTGACTGCAGTCCATTATCTGTATATGCAGATGCAGAGCAGCGGAAGAGGTGGAGGGGCTCACTACCAGTGACTGAACCAGGACTAAACCTGGACTAAAACTGGTTAAACTAGCTTAAAACCAGGTCAAAATAATTGTCTCTAAACAGGGTCTAAGCCCAGACTAATTCAGGACTAAACCAGGTCTGGTAATGAGAACCTTAATTGAAATCAGGGCTAAACTAGGACTAAAACAGGTCTAAACTAGCTCAAAACCAGGTCAAAATTAGAATTAAACTTAAAAAAGGGGTCTAAGCAAAGACTAATTCAGGACTCGAGGTAGAATCTAAACCAGGACCAAAGCAGGACGAAATCAAGTCTTTGAAAACCTGCACTCGGGACCCTTGTCTCACCCTTTCACCACTGAGTCAGAGGGATGTTGATAGCGACTGCAAATAAACACAGACTTGACTTCGGCCAAGAATCCTGTCTATTCGACCGCTCCAAAGTATCACAGAGCAGGGTTGGACTACATTTGCGTCTGTCTTATGTCTTTTTTTGTCTCAATTCTTGGCTGACTAGTAAAATTTCTTCATTCCAGCTCTATCAGTGCTGTCTGCTGGGGGTCATAGACAGCTCCCCTTGTTCTCCTCCGATTTCAACCTCAATCTATTACTCAACATGTCTCTGTAACAGTCCACAACTGGGAAGAAAAATCTGTAATTATAATAATAATCTTCTAGCCACAAGACAATTCATTTCTGTATTTTTGAGTTGTTTTTCTTGGGCATTTTTCAACAGATGATAGTCTCAACTTGGTGGAGAATGTGACCGAAGAAGTACAAAGTCTTAGAAACAGAGTGGAGCTTTTGGAAAAGGTAACTATGGTGATGTAGGATTTTTTTTTAAATAAGAAATTGTAAAAAACAACATTAAAATTAACTATCTAAAATTATTATTATTATTTTTTTAGTTCTTATTTCTCCAGACTACAGTGTCAAATGGCAAAAACTTACAGAATAGATCTCGTATATTATGAAACTAAACCAATATTTTTTTCTTCAGACTTTGCAGATGGCCCTGACCCCTTATAGTAGTATCTTTCCATTGTCAGCAGAGGAGGGGCTCTCAGAGAAGACCACCTTATTGTCGTACTCAGTTCAGCAGCTCGACCGCATCGATTCGCTGAGTGAGCAGATAGGCTTTTTGGAGGAGCGACTAGGCACATGTAAGTAACCTGTGGGATTGTCACAATACACGGTTGGTCGATTGAACTATGTAGCCAAATGATTACGTTTCAATAGATTAGCATATGAATGTAAATGGGAATTAATTAAAACAAATTAATATATATTTAATTAACAAATTAAAATAAAATAGTCTTTTTGACCCCATTCTATGACGTAAGTATATGTAAAGAAATCAAATGGTCATTATTATTTTCTTTTAGTCCCTCCCCTGGCCTCTACAGCAACATCACATTCACTTACCAATTCTCCTACACACACTTTGGGTGGTGGGAGAAATCCAGAGAGAGATGTGCAGACCCCACTCAGTGAGCTCATATGTCCAAGAATTGTGGCACTGAAATAACTGGATGAATATTTTCAGTATTTGATTGACACCATACAATTGTTTTTAGGTTCTTGCCCGGAAGATCAGCGAACATCTCCAATCAAGTGAATTCGTTGTTTGTGTGAGAAGCAATCAAGAAGAAACCTGTAGCTTACAACAGCTTTGCCAATACAATCTACATCAGTTTTTATGGACTCACCATCAAAGTCCTGTTTTAACATTGTGGCACTCTTAGGGTCAGTTACATCATCTCTGTGTTGAAAATACATCCATTGGGGGCCAATGGTCACACAAACCACTATGTTTTCATTGTATGTTTTTCATCCGTGCAGCTGTGTCCACTGTCCAAGCACTACATCGTCCAAGAGGAGACACCTGTATTTATATATTTAAATTATGATTACTTGTGGTTACTTCTTATTACATCATTTCTACCTTTGTAATTTTGTAATAAACCTTTCAGAAACAGCTTGTATGTAATTCATATACTTAAAAGGGACTATTATGCTGTTCTTTTAAGCTTTTTTCAAATTTGAACTTCAAATATTTATTGAAAACTAGGGATGCACCGATATATCTGTGCATCACTATTGAAAACCCAATTTTTAGATTAGGTGCATATCCCTTTAAGGCCCTCTCTCCCCATCTGCTGGTCACACCAACTGCACTAGTACCGTCACACATCAGAAATGTAGTATATATCCATAGGTTGCTAAAAAATACAAAGTACTTCTTCAGGTATGTTTTTGAGGAAGAAGAAATATATCAGAAAAGTCCATTTGGCAAAAAAGGCCCCTTTTCACATTATGTACAGTATATACTTTATTGACAAGGAACAAGGAAGAAAGCAGAGCATATTTAGAAAGTCCATTTTATTATTCTTTCACAAGGCATTCATGTTTCCCTAGTATAGGTGAAACTAAGAACATCAATATAAACTAGATAGTACTTTATGTAATGGGCACGGACCATGTGTGCACACCTATTGGACCACACACATACAAGGCTCTGCAGGATGTCATGTCTGTTTTTCATATTCCTGCAAAGCTATCACCTGTTAAGTCTTACAGCTTTGGTGAAACTTTCCACCCACGCTGAGCAATTTTAAAAAAGTCTGTTATTAAGGTTCACAATGATTTGAAACTTTTCACATACCATACCATACTTTTATTACACATCAAACCAAGTGCCCAAACCAGCAGGACCGATGCAGAGCGACCAGTTCGAACAAAATGTACAATCACACTTGTATAACAAATAAACAAAGAAGTGACAAGAACATAAAGCAATTTCCACTCCAATTGGTAGTTGTAGTATTTGGATCATTATTTATAAATAATAAATAATTATCAATCAAGTTCTATTTAGTTAGAATTGATACTGGCCATGTTGACCACACACACATGAACCCAGTGATAGGAGTACTATGCAGTTATAATACAATAGCATATTTTTTTGGATGTGTTTTGTGGACAATCACGATTATTGCAAACATTAGCAATAAGAGTAATGCGTTTGGTTAGGCATATCGGAATAGTCTCTTGCTCATCCCAATATTGTCTATGACAAGTCACAATAAATGTAAAGAAACATAAAGCCTAAATCAGTACATTGTAAGATAATATTACACTATGATTATAATTATGTCAGTTAGATGCAACAGTTGTATGCTGTATAAATACATTCTTGTGTGAGGCTTCGTGGGTAAAATGGTGAGGCATACCATGAAATGAAAGACCCAAATGTTAAACTTAATCACATTTATCAGTTACTTCAGTCTGCTTGAAATGGTTTGTCAACACACATTATAAAACAAGAAGAAAAAATCTTAAGGCCAAAATGTTCCAATCTAGATGCTAATTAGTTAATATTTTCAAACAAAACTTGCATGTTATTAAAAATACATGAGTGTTACTGGTTCTTAGTGGTTAGTTCATCTGTAAGATAACTACAATAAACAAAGATAAACGTAAACATAATTCATTATGCACATCTACAAGGGCAACCCTCTGATGAAACAGAGAGCTGTATTGAATTACATGAGATCAGTCAGTGGATGAGTACTAGTCTAGTGAGACTGTACTGGGTTTGTGTGGAAATGTCCCCCAATATACTAACATGGCACAGCAGGAAGCTCGCACTTTGGAAAAGTAATGCTAAAACAACTCAACATTGCACTTTAAAAACATTACCTTTTTGACACATTACTGTAGGTTCATTTGGAAAAGCCCCGTGAGGAGCAACTGTGTGCGTATTTCTTAAAGCAAAAACAAGATGCAAAAATAAATATAACAGAATACAGTGCTTTTTCTCATTCCTAAAAGCAATGGTATTTGTAAGCCGTTTAAATCAAACTGACTGAATGCACAATGATACACCAACAATGCACAACATTGAACACTTGACCCTAGAAGTTCAGTTCAGATGGATGCAAATGTTGAACACTATATCGTAACCTGAAATTTGTTGCTCTGACAAATGCAGAGTTTTACACAAAACAGTTTGTCAAAGTTATAAAAGCCAAATCTAAAATAATTGAGACATTAGCAACGACATCCGTCTTGTTTCAACACTCTGCTGCTCATGATGTCTTTAGGCAATGAACAGGAATGCAAAAAGGAAAGCGCAGGATGAAAAAGGTGAAGTAAGGCGAGGTGAGTAAATATGTAGATATATGCATCGAATATAACTTAAATCAGTCAGCATGAGATGAACACCAACATCCATCAACAACTGTAAAAAAGATGAAAATGCCACAAAGGCAATACAGAAAAAGGCTTGAAAAATAAGACTATAAAACAAAAATTGATTTCAAAGCAAAGTTGGAGGATGTACAAAGCCATCCAAAAGGCATGCATAATGATTCTGTACGGTTTGTCTTGCTCGTCCGTCACTCCGCTCACAGCCTACAGAGGAGTGAGGGTCAGGACCAACTGTGCTGTGGTCAGTCTCAACTTGACCAGAACAGACTTCACGACAAGAGCTCTGTATCATGTGTCCCAGCCAAGTAACCTAGGGGCTGCAGGGGGTGGGGTCCCATGTAAAAGATGGGGCGAGTATATGGTAATGTTCAGTGCTTGACAGGACCGTTGCTCTGGGTTACGGAGGAGATGTCCAGAAATGCAGAGCGCATCACATTGAAGGATTTGTCGCAGAGGTCCGACACGTCGTCTGATGTCAGGCCTTTTGTATCGATCTTTGGGAGAATCTTCAATCTAATGGTTCCTAAGAAGGTACAATTCTTTTTATAAATGGCTAAATACACCGTAGGGCAGTGGTTCTCAAACTTTTCACACCAAGCAACACCTTAATTTGACAAAATGAATCTAAATCTAAACAAAACTAAAACACATTAGAATCCGTAATAAACTAATAAACTAGGCCTAAATCAGGACTAGCAGAGGATTGCACCAACATTTAGCCCTCACATATGGATAAGCAATGGTTACCTGATTTGAACTGCTTCTCTTTCCGTAGATAAAAGTTGCTGTAGGAAGAGAACACAACGGGTATGAGGGGTACCTGGAAAACAAAAGAAGCAATATGAGACAGAACATCAAGTAACAGAAAACATGACAGAATAACAATTTAAACAGTACATTTGACTCAAATGTAAATGTCCTTGAGACTGGGGTGGGATACAAACACATGTTCAAACATATTTTTCATTCAAATTACGAATAATATACAACTCTTCAAATGCAGTGCAGTCACACCTTTAAGTGGACAAACAGGACTGAATGAGTACTAGTGGAACTACTTCTTCAGAAATAGTGTGTTTTCACAGAGAAGACTGAGAATAAAAAAAGCACTGACAAAAACCATTCTAATAAACTCACAAAACTCTACAGAATTCTGTGTGATTCAAGCAATCTCAATCTCTACTGCTACCAACAGAATCCTAGTTACTCTCTTGAGGCCATGAGTGGCCCTTCAACAGACCAGCTAAGCCAAACGTGCCTCCCCCATGGGGCCTGTCCTGCTTCCACTCAATCTATCTGTCTGGGAAAGAGAAGCAGCCCTACTCTCAGTAGTACTAACTCAGGATAAGCAGATTTACTACGGTAATATTCACACAAGTACAAATCCACACAGTATAATACAACAGTCCAGATTCTAACATTACTCTACCTCAAAACACACATCTGGGTCGCACATACTGATACCATCACAAGAACATGCACACATGTTTGGAGCCAACCATTGTTAACTAAAGTCAGGTTTTATTTTTGTAACCTCACATTATACAATTTCTATAAGTCAGTACACATACACACACACTACATTAGCCTGTGGGGAAAACGTTGTGGTTTGTGGATAGGCTCCTTTAACAAAAATAACAACTAAAAAAATGTTTTAATTCATTCCACCTGCCTGTACTGTAGGGTTGTGGAAAACTCCAGCTTGAGACCTCCCACTTATATCTATGTTTACATTCAGATATATTAATAAACTATATACAAATTATATTATAGACCTCAAATGTCAAAAATGCTCTTTGCGAAAGTGCTAATGCATACCATCATTTGTATATCAAAATATAGAGTTGCTAGCTCCCTCTTGTGCATCCTAAAGTAAGTACGGTACTGATATCGCTACATATTTGATTTGTGATATCAGCTGATATGTTTATGAGAAAGTGAGGATGAGTTTTCTAAATATTATCTGTAAAATGATAAGAGTAAGAGTCATACTTGAGCCTGCACTGCGAGGTGGAACGCTCCCTTTTTGAAAGGTAAAAGGTCACCTTTCTGGTTCCGCGTACCTTCTGGGAACACCCAAAGACGAATCTGTAAAGTTTATAGAAGTATTAGTACATTATTTGTATTGAATATGTACTTATCTCATTTCTCACCAAAAGCTAGAATGCACAATATCTAGACATACACATACCTGCTCGTCCAACATTGTCTTGGCAGCATCAGCCATGACACTTTTGGCATCACTGGTCTTCTTGCGGTTGATGAAGACGATGCCGCCGAGCCAACATACGAGTCCGACTGTGCCAGCGTAGATCAGCTCCTTCTTGGCAATCATAGTGCAGCGGTCTGGGAGAATCTCCATCAGGCCTGAGAGAAATGAATAACAAATGTTTGACACAATTCTATGTTCATCAAGGGAGGCCTCTGGATTACTTCAGGATACATGACATGAACAAATGGAAAAAACCTCCACCCCTATAGTGACAGCTGCCCTGGTGGCAGCCAGCCATAAAGCACTTAACGCATTTATACACCAGTGACACAGACATTGGATGCAAAGAAAATAAATGCATAAAAACTAAAAACAATAGCTTTTAACTCAGCTGTGGTTTTGGATAGAGATGCACCGATCCAACTTTTTCAGTCCCGATACCGATCCCGATATCTGGACTTTGTGGATCGGCCGATACCCCACACCCGATACCCGATACCCACCTATACCAATGCATAGAACAAAATTCATCACATTACCACAAGATATAAAAAACTTAAACTATAATATACCTAAGACCAGGTGACCTTCAAAATGTCTGACTTTTGCTTATTTTCATTGTATTAGCAAGTATGCCAGAATCCATATCAGATCCAGTATCGGTATTGGTGCATCCCTATTTTTGGAGGAAGGCGGCTAAGCTATTATCACATCAGCTCTAGGATGAGTAGCTGCAAATGGCTAGGCGTAGCAGTCGGCATAGCAACTTCCAACACCAAATTAGGCTCACGCAGAGTTTTCTTCCACTAATTGATGCCTGGCTCCTCTCCTGCTGTCAGTGCTCTGGCCTTGAGCCTGCCCTCATCACTCACTGGATCTGAAAAAACACCTTGAGAATATGTATCTCTACTGCATAATGTGCCTATTTGATGTCAAGAAGTCAACCCAAAAAATAACACAAACACCAGATCAACATGAATTGCCAGATCAGCAAACACATATCGGTATGAGAAACTAAATGCATGGCTATATGTTTTGGTCTTCATCTGATTAGGGTTCAAGTTTATTTGTCATATGCACATTCAACTCAGGGTCAAAAAATGCAATGAAATGCTTTGGATCGGAAGAACCGTTAGACTCGCTAAGATACTCATGAAGTACTAGTAGCATGCAGTAATAGTACATGGTAAGAAAAAAAGTGTGCAAAAAAAGAGATTCCAATTTTGCAATATATTTTTGTAAAAGAATTGTATTTATCACAGCCAGAAATCCAAATGATCATTATTGCATATT
>JAVQKC010145811.1:0-11970 GCA_036025475.1 Philypnodon macrostomus | reverse complement strand
GTCCTGGGTTAGTCCTGGGTTAGTCCTGGGTTAGTCCTGGGTTAGTCCTGGGTTAGTCAAGGGTTAGTCATGGGTTAGTCCTGGGTTAGTCCTGGGTTAGTCATGGGTTAGTCCTGGGTTAGTCAAGGGTTAGTCAAGGGTTAGTCCTGGGTTAGTCATGGGTTAGTCATGGGTTAGTCAAGGGTTAGTCCTGGGTTAGTCTGAATTTTGGTCCCATAAGTCCAATAAAGTTCTAAAAAGTCAAAGATATGGTGTGAAAATGTTGAGAAGCACTTCCCTAATCTGTCATTAATGTCTCAGGTGATTGGGTTGTTAGACGTCTTCACTGCCGAGATTGCACTGGACCGTTTCAAAGACTTGTAAGTATAAGTTTCTCTATGACGTGAAGTAGGTCAAGTACAAGTCCAAGTCTTTACATCATACACTAAAAAAAGTAAAACAGTACTTCCAAATTGTGCAGGAATCATTCACACGATAAATCTTTCATTGTCTCAATTTACTGAAGTAGATCAGTCCGGCTCAATGATGTGCATTCAACTCACATGGACTTTCACTATCTCGAGATGCTGTTTTTTTTAATATTAGATTATTGCAAAAATACAATCATCTTTAATCCACACATTCTAGACTGTATTTGAGATTTCTTTAAAATAATAGTATCAATGTGAAATAGTCCATGGTAGTTAAATGCACATCTTTTTATGTATTGGACCAAACATCAGGACCAGGACAAACGTGTAAAAATGAGAAAAAGTACTTTCTTTGAATAAAGTCCAAATATGTTAACAAAGGCTCAACGTGAATCAAAAGATACAAAAAATTATAACAATGGCCCAAACTGGGGTCAACTAAACCAGACCTGAACAAACAGAACCAAACTGACCTCCCCAGACAAAGAACAGAGGAGGGCTTGAATACAAACTAACCTAAAACAAACTAACCAAACAAATACAAACTAACCTAAAACAAACAAAAGAGGGAGGTATTACACTAAAAATCAACAAAAATCACTAACTTAGTTAAATTAATGAATAGCCAATTATGATAGCTAACAGAAAATCCCAACAGTGAATTAAAATAACCTTTAATTCAGGTTTAACAAAACAAAATAAAGAAATTAGCAATAACTAGTGTCCACCCCCTCAGTTCAGTCCAAAGTAAGCCCTCCCAGGTGTTCAAAAATGGCTCAGGTCCTTTACACGGTATATTATATGTGGTGGTTCAGGTGTCCACCACATTCTAGTTGGACTGATCTACTCAAGTAAAAAGACAATGAGACATTTTTTTGTGTGAATGTTTTTTAGTGTAGAACAGGATTAGATAAAGCATAGACTAGACCTGAAAGAGTTACTAACTACTAATATGCTGTACACCATATAGTGATGTGAACCCTTGTTTACTTTGTGCACAGTTACCTGGTGATGCCGTACATGGGCACAGACCTGGGAAAGCTGATGAAGCTGGAGCGACTGACAGAGGACAGGATCCAGTTCTTGGTTTATCAGATGCTCCGAGGACTCAAGGTTATCATCAGTTTAATGTTACACCATTTCTATAATACAGTTAATGCCTCTTATTTATTCATTACACATGGTTACGCCTCTTACACATCTCATTTCATAGTTATAATCTTAATGACAATTTAAAAACTGCGTCTACTTTGAGGAATCAGACTTACTACGCAGTATGTAAAATTATATCACTGATTTTATTCTGCAGTATTGGATGCAGTTATTAATGTGATTATGGGTTAAGTCCTCAGGCAAACGAACTGTAACTTTCACTGTGTTTGATGCAGTAAGGTTACTATGGAGCAATGTTTTTACGATTTTCTTTACAAATCTGTTGGTGAACACTATTGATTATATTGAGTTTGAGCTTGTGTAACTATTTTGTACTTACTATGCTTGACTACTAGGGCTATTCGATACCATACACAATATATGGCTCACGATACCGATAATCAGGGCTTGACAACTAGCCCTGATTAACACTGTAGATTTCAATTCTGGCTAGTAACACTTTTATTCTCACTTTGGTCAGTAGGATTTTTTGTGTACACTGTATTTTAACTCAAGAGGTTCTCCTGATGCCATGTTAAAGTAAACCCTTATTTTTTTGTGATTCATTCAAATAAAAATCGACAAAATTGATCAAAATATACAGGCCTCGGGCAAAAAGATCTCATTTCTGGCTAGTGAAAAGGACTTTTAAAATGGACTAGCCACAGTGGCCAGTGAGCAAAAAAAATGAATGTCAAGCCCTGAAGATAATATCACAAAATGCTGACCTTTATAAAGGAAGGGATACAGTTTTTAAGCTCCAATGATTGGATAATCTTTTCTTTTATTATTAACTACAGTTATTTAATCAGTAGCGCGGTAAAGACTTCAGCTCTATCTTAGTCTACTCAAGAAACTAAATTTGCTGAAATATAAAAAATAAATTATTTCCGATTAATGGATAGAGCAGCCTGCATAATTGGTTCACTATGACCAAATATGCTGAATATTGATACGTTGTCCCTCCCACTAGTCACTCACGGTTCACAGCAGTTCTAAACTTTTTCACTTCTTTAAAATATCACCGTTACATACTTATCCTCTTGTTTGTATACATGTATAACAATAGTTCATTTCCCATTAATCAATTTTAAAACTCAAATTCTGTCTTGCTATTTCATTGATTATTTGAAATAATGCATGAAAATGTATCAAGTGTGTGAATTTAACCCAGCCTGTGTCCTCAGTACATCCATTCAGCGGGGATCGTTCACAGGGTACGTGACCTTTCACCTTTCACACCCTGACCTCAAGGGGGCTGGGACTTTTCTCTATTTCATATGCTGATCTATTCATCCTCATTGCCACCACAGATTTACCATTGTTATGTGCTCAGTCAATGCTAGACACACGTAGTGATACGCTGTCTGTTTGATTATACTATTAAACTATCCCAGTGCTAATCTTCTTGTTCAGTGGTTCTCAAGCTGTGGTTCAGGTCCCATTGGGAGTTTAGCAATTCTTAATTTAGGTAGTCTAGTAGTGTGGACCACTGCTTAGACCTGGTTCATACAAGCTAGACCTGGTTTAGCACAAGCTAGACCTGGTTTAGTACAAGCTAGACCTGGTTTAGTACCATCTAGACCTGGTTTTGTACCATCTAGACCTGGTTTAGTACAAGCTAGACCTGGTTTAGTACCATCTAGACCTGGTTTAGTACCATCTAGACCTGGTTTATTACAAGCTAGACCTGGTTTAGTACAAGCTAGACCTGGTTTAGTACAAGCTAGACCTGGTTTAGTACCATCTAGACCTGGTTTAGTACAAGCTAGACCTGGTTTAGTACCATCTAGACCTGGTTTAGTACCATCTAGACCTGGTTTAGTACAAGCTAGACCTGGTTTAGGACCATCTAGACCTGGTTTAGTACCATCTAGACCTGGTTAAGTGACTGGGTTAGTCCTAGTAAAGTTAATTTATTGTCCTTATTAAGCAATATATTTTTTCTTTAAATCCATTTTTCTTGTTTTACACCAGGGATTGTTTGGATTTAGGCTTATTTTGAGTACTTTGAACACAGTTTATTTGATTTTGTTAGTAGTCATGAACATGTCTACTGACTTTCACGTATTCGCCCTTATGGAGCATTTAAATCAGTCTCGCATGATTGACCATCTTATTGTAGGGATAAAGCTAACTATATAATGTGTATACTAAATAATTCTTACTGATTTTACTGAAATTCAACAAACAGCTCTGCCTGCTGTACTAAGACTCAACATTGTAACTTTGATGCCATCTGGAAAGTGAAGTGATAACTACTAGTGATCCTACTCCTACTCCTACTCCTACTCCTCCTACTCCTCCTACTACTCCTACTACTCCTCCTACTCCTCCTACTCCTACTACTACTACTACTACTACTCCTACTACTCCGCCTACTACTACTACTACTACTACTACTACTGATGACCATTTATTATACAACACATACAAGGCCTCTGAACTTACTGGACTATTTTCTATATGTTATTCTAATGTTTTTACTGTAGTTGCACATGACAGAAGCGCATCTCTTTTTTTTCTTTTTCTGTTTGCAGGATCTTAAACCAGGAAACTTAGCCATAAACCCAGACTGTGAATTAAAGGTACCCCTAATGTTCTATAATCTAAAAAAAATAAAATAAAAAAAAACCCCAAACAAAATATTTCCACATTTCTCCACAGATCCTAGACTTTGGATTGGCTCGACAGACGGACACAGAGATGACTGGTTATGTTGTGACTCGATGGTACAGAGCTCCGGAGGTTATCCTGAACTGGATGCACTATACACAAACAGGTACGGACCATACATATCTATATAACACACCTACATTTCATTCTGTTGCAGCCTCAGTGGCCTTGCGGTGAACTGCCCAACTGTCAAGTCTGTATCCTGCCTAAGGCCCATAGTTGTTGGGGTAGGCTACAGCCACCCTTGGTCCTTAAGTTGCATAAGCTGAAACAATTTTTATTTTTTTTATTTTGACCAACATCACCAAAAAATGATCACGTTTGGTTTGCACATCTTTAACCCCTATGTGGTGCTGGTTCAATACAAATGCACTAAACCCTGCTTTTATGCATTTGGTAGTTACTTGCATCAGGCACTTTATATCCAGTCTCATAATTCCCTAACCTATATGATTTATTTGTTAATAGTTAATTGACACATTTTGCCAGGATCACACCTCAAGCACTAATGTTTATATATGTTTAATGTTTCAGTGGACATCTGGTCAGCAGGCTGCATCATGGCGGAGATGCTGCTGGGAAAGCCTCTGTTTAAAGGAAAAGACCGTATCCTTTTATTGATACGTTTTAAGTCAATGCTTGGTACAGTTTAGTACAATACATAGGCCAGTGCGTATTAATCAACATATCAGCAGGTAAACATCAATGTAAATATTTAGTTATGTGTGAGCCTTGACCCCGAGGTGCTATTAGACCTGGACCAGCTCCGAGAAATCATGAAGATCACAGGAACGCCCACTCCTGAGTTTGTGATGAAGCTACAGAGCCAAGATGTAAGTGAGGGACAAATATTACATTTATTTGGCAGGATTCTTGAAGTATGGTTGGATGATAAAAAACATAAGTATTTACTTTCAACCCATGCCATATATGTTTGGGTTTAGTTGAATGAAGAACATGGAAAAAGTCAATACAAAACAATTAATTCACACCAACAGCATGTAATATCATCTCTGTGTATACAAATGTTCCCAGGTTTTAAAATACGAGCTTATATTTTCTGTTTCATTTCCAGGCCAAAGCCTACCTCAGAAGTTTACCAAAGGTGCCTAAGAAGGATTTGCACACATTATTCCCCAAAGCCAGTCCAGAAGGTCTGTCGATATGATAGTTGTGTATGTTGTTGTAGAGCGGTGAATTTGTGTCGTGTCTCTGTGTTGTGTAGCGCTGAGTGTGTGTTAACCTGGGGTGTGTCTGTGTTGTGTAACAGTGATTTGTTGTGTATTTGTGTAGCAATGTGTGTGTTGGAGAAGATGGTATTGTTTTTGGTCATATAGTAACCTGTTGTGTGTATATTGTGTAGCAGTGAGTGTGTTGGAGAATATGCTGTTGTTACCTGTAACTTAACCTGTGTGTGTCTGTTGTGTAGTGGTGAGTGTGTTACTTGTGTATTGGCCTGTTGTGTGTATGTGTTGTGTAGCAGTGAGTGTGTTACCTGTATGTTACCCTGTTGTGTGTGTAGCAGTGAGTGTGTTCGAGATGATGTTGTTATTAACTCTACATTAACCTGTTGTGTGTATATTGTGTGTGTGTGTATGTATGTAGCAGTGAGTGTGTTGGAGAAGATGCTGTTATTATCTGTACATTAACCTGTTGTGTGTATATTGTGTGTGTAGCGGTGAGTGTGTTGGAGAAGATGCTGTTATTGGACCCCGAGCAGAGGGTGAGTGCCTCAGAGTCTCTGGAGCTACCTTTCTTCAGTGAGTTCAGAGACACAGACGAAGAGACCGAAGCTCTGCCGTACGACCAGACCATGGACAACACAGACCTGCCCCTCGACCAATGGAAACGTAAGACAAATACACTGTACATTAAAGTATACATCAATATACATGCTGATGCAGTATCTGATAAGTGCCACAGGAGGTCCTCATTTCACTGATTTCAAGGAACTAACTTTTTAACAGGCAGCACCTCTAAGTATATCATCATTTATTTATTTGATTGGGCCATGCAAACAAACATAGTTTCGAGACAACGCTTGCAACTGATGATCTGCATATAGAGTTGATCGCTAACTCCTGTCCCTGGTCCCTTCTGCATGTCAAGTTATATTTTTACACAAAAAAATGAGAAAAGCAAAGAAGTACAAGTATCATAATAATATTTAGCTATTCATCATCTAAAAAACATGAATGTGCCTCTCGACCAATGGGAACTTAATGAGCTGTTCAATATACACTCACTGCAGTACCTAATGTTTACCACTAGATGTCCTCATTTCACTTTTCTCTAATAATGTCAGTAAGAGGAAGTTATTTATACAGTTCAGTAAAGGAAAATACAAATATACTAGAATAGATCTTAAAGTGATTTCGCATTTACCCGACTCACAGGGCCATTTTGAGATGTTTTGGATCTTTTAGAAAATGTATGTTGAAGTATACTTTTACTAAATTGTGTCAAATTTACTAAGTCTGTGTAAAAGTATTTTGACCAGTTGTAAAGTGAGTTCTGTGTTGAGCATGCACATCTAGCTTGACTGTACTTTTGCTTAAGTAAGAAATGAACAGCTCCTTGTGTTCTGACAAACTTTAACACGTTTAAGTGCTATGTAGGTATGTCATATTTTTGCATTGTTTTCTTGTGTTTGTCCAGGCCACACATTCACAGAGATCCTGACCTTCAGACCTCTTCGAGACTCCAAAGAGACCACACTTTGAAGCACAGCTGTACGACTTTACATTGAGCCTATGCACACATGCCTTTTTTATTCTTCTTTTTGTGATGGAAAATGTTTACTGTTTAAATATGTGAATAAATGTGAATTCTTTTATTGTAAAGAGTCTTGTTTTTTAAATCAACAGCCAGGCAGGTGAGGGGTTTACACTGCCAAGAATATTATCTAGATTTGTTCAGAGTTTAGATTTATTTACTTATTAGTTCTATTTCTACTGGCAGATAATTTAGCTTGCAAGTCAGATAACACAGGGATAAGTTAATAAATCAAAATGAGTCAAAACTACTTATTCTGATTCAATGTAATTTTATTAATGTAATTAATGTAGACATTCTTTTTGGGAGTGTGAATCAGTTCTTCTAAACTGCTCTGATTACATGCCCCCAAATCTATTCATGTTAAACTCTCTTTTAGATTATTTAATGTAATCAAAAATATAATGGCTTCATGCAGATAAGTCACTTTGAACTCATATCCAACCACACTGCACACTACTTTTGAGACCCCGACCAACCTGTTGTGGCATATATCTGTACAGGGCTTGACAAAAACAACACCCTTGGCCACTGTGGCAATTAATCAAAAGTTACTAGCTCTTCAGGACACTCAGTTGTTAAAGGGCTTGTTTAGTACCGTACACAACTAGCTGATAATGATAAAAGCTCTCTCTAAAATGTGAAAAGCCACATTACTACTTGTCCAAATCCTGTGTGTGAGGCATATTTAACTTTTTCCACAATTTGACACAATGCATTAAAGGCAAAGGTGAGTGAGTAAGATGGTAAATATGTTGGCTTGATATGAGTTGTTTGCACTTGACTCCAGCTACAGCAGTGTACAGTGCCTGGTCACCAGAGTTTAACATTGTAACTCAACAATGGAGTATAACTATTTAATGAAAGCTAACGCTCTTCCCCAAAGATGTCTGTTGCTGCTGCTTCTTACAGGTACATGATTTTATGTAATAGTTTGCCTTTTTATAATAGCTTTTTAATCTGTTTTTTACTGAACTGCGTCTATGGTAAAGTAAGCAACTCGACATACAGAGTTATTTGGTGAAAAATTCACTTTTTATTTTATGATGGTTCAGAGAAGTCATCTAATATTTACGATGTTGATGTTTTCAATTAGCAGATGTCTGACCAATAGACTGGGAAAAGTCTACATAACTAATCGTGCATTTGAATTTTAAATATATATATTTTTAGTCACATTTGCTTAATTGAAGTTTAATGGTTATCAATATGGATTTCTTTTTGTGCTGACCATTGAAACCCACCAGTAGAGAGTCAGTGAGTCAATATGATACTGAACAATGCTATTTATTTGACTTTTGACACTTTTTTAATGTGTCTCAATAGCAATAGTGTTAAGCAGTTATTTTTAAAAACCACTGCTTTTATTCATCAAGTGGCTGGGGTATATCCTGGCAACTATGGGCTTGGGGTGGGAAATGCCCTAGACAACAGTCATTCAGTAAACGACCTAAAACTCATACGCCTCAAAGTGCTTTACTTCCATCTTGGTAAGGAAAAACTAAAAAACTAACCTCAGGTTGAACCACATAATAGACTCCCAGGACAGACTATACGTGTCCAGGACTGGTGGATGTAAGTATACATTAGCCGTTAGCCGTGCTAACCCACCTCAGATTAAATATGTGTTCATTGCCACATTCAACAACATTATCTAACCTAAATTCTGGGCCATTGACAGCTGACAAGATATTGCATTGTTGTTTTTTTTAAGGTTTCCAGCAAGTACTATCAAATGGAGAAAACCAACAATCAGGCAAGTAACATATTAAAGTATACATTGAACAGAGGGAACTGACAGTGTAAAACAGCATGCACATTCTGGTCTTTTCAAACTCAAAACTCAGGGAATTTCATATGCGTATGTTTGACTAGTAGCTGACTTTATTTTGCAGAGAGAATGCAACCAACCATTGTAAGTCCCTCTTATGTGATGGTGGGAGTCCCCAGCAGCGTAACGTGTACGTCTGAATGTACGTCCTGTACTCACTCCATGTCTGCAGACGTACCGATGGCTCAGGGACAGGAGAATTCACTGATCTTTACTGTGAAAACCTGGAAAGATCATCTGACTGTCTCCTGTTCTGTGACCAATGAAAATGGACAGAGTGCTACAGCCACCAAGAAGCTACAAGTGTTAGGTAACAGCAGTTTTAAACTATGCACAAAATACATTACATTGCCTTTTTTCAATACAGTACAAAAAATTTAATAAATAAGAAATAATCCTTGACGGAAATTTTTAACAGTCTGCCTTCTGTTTTCTGGGCCAATCCTTGACAACATAATACTATAAGAGTGATGTAAAAGTCAATATGATACTGAAATCTGATCCTCTTTACACAATGCTAATCTTTCAAATGTCAACTTTTTACCTCTGACTCATGTCTATGTGTAAGTGTGATTGGGAGCGTATGTTTGGGAGCGGCTGGAGGTTTCTTGTGGCGTGGTATGACTGCCACATCTCTGTCAGTCTGTCCCCGGGCAGCTGTGGCTTCAGAGATGGCTTACCAAGAAATGTGCGGGAGTGAGCTCTTTGAGTGTCTTTTAAACAGAACAAAAATGGTCAATTAGCCATTACAAAATACCCTCCCTTTCTTCACCAGTTGGCCCAGTAAACATCTCCATCTCTGGCACTGACCTGTTGAACCCCGATGTGAGCCACACCTTCAGCTGCCACGCCTACTGTCAGCCATCGTGTTCCTACTCTTGGAAGATCGACCAAGGCCCGTGGATCAGCGGACAGGGTAACGTAATGTCTGTGACACCGAGAGAACTGGACAACTCAAAAATACTGATCTGCAAAGCCACCAACAGAGTGTCAGGGATGTTCAGTGCTGCAACTCAAGACATCAGTGTATTGGGTAAGCATATTTAATCTTTTTTATTTACAACTTGAATGGATTTAGCTGTTTAGGTGTAAAGATTTGATGAGACATTACTTCATGTTCTAACGGCCCTGACAAGACAAAATGACCACTTACAGGGGACTCGATATTCTATTTTGTTCATAGATAAAAGCATGTTCCTACAAGACTCGGGCTGTAAAAGGGAGAAAAGTAGTAGTGCAATCTATACACCCACCACTAGATGGTATCAACAATTACATATCCCTCCTTTAATGGGATTCCCAGAACACATGATTCATTTCTGTTCATGCTGCCCTGATAAGAAAAAATGGCTAGGAGAGGAGATCAAGACTGGAGTTCTATTTTGGAATTAGGAATTAGTAGAAACGTGAGGAAGCGTGGAATTGCAATATATACATCTACCACCAGATGGCATTAAAAATGAAATATCACACCTTTAATGAGATGTCAAATAAAGGCAAATAAAGAAAGTTGTAGTTGTTAACTTTCCTGCCTCTCACCAAGGAGGTTCTAGTTCTGATTCTCACATTTTGTGTCTGCATATCCTCCACGTGTTGCAGTGGGTTAGCATTCAACTTATAATATATATAATTTATTATCTGGCCAATTTTGCCCCTGGGCCGCTTGTTGAATAGGCCTGCTATATAGAGTGAATGACATTTTTTATGTCTTGCACTTACGTACCATAGTAAATACAACAAGGACTATTTTTATTGTTCAAATCGTGATCAGTTTGAATACTCCACTGTTCACTGCAACACTACAGTAAATCATTGTTTTTCCTCAGTGGGTCCGATGGATTTGCAGATCACAGGCCCAGACGTTATAGAGGTTTCAGAAAAGGCTAAATTTGTGTGCTCTGCCGTTTGTGTGCCCTCTTGTCGATACGTCTCATCTGTGGACACTCAGAGTGTCCGGGGGAACACAGTTGAGTTGACAGTGGACCACCCTCTGAAATCAGTCACCCTCAAGTGTAAGGCTCAAAACACTGCTTCACGGAAATCTGCCACTACCACTAAAACTGTACTTATCAAAGGTAGACAACATAATGAGCCTATAATCGGAACAAAATTAAATTATAGTTGATTTGTTTTTTTAATTCATTTTTGCCTTGCAGAGGCCGGTCGCAGTGCGTCCACTCGCCCAGACTTGACTTCCGTCCTGCTAATGGCTGGCATCCTAAGTGCTTTATCTCCATTGTGATGCAAGAACTACAGATTGATAAAATCACTTAGATATGAACCAATATAATTGGCACAACATCCACAAGGTGTACGGACGTTGGACACTGGCAAATGGACCTACAGATGGCCGATGTTACCCTGTTCTGCAAGAAACTATAAAATAAGTCAGTTTGTTCATATAGACAAACATGTACAAAATACTAAGGCAAATAAAAACAAAAATATTTTGCTTTGCTTTCTTTTATATGAAAAAAACTTTAATGGACAAACATAGTAAAAATGTTTACAAGATATTCCCATCAGAATCAGAACTCGTTAATATGAATATCACTGTTGGCCCAGAGCAGGGGTAGGCAAACTGCAGCCCCGGGGCCACATGTGGCCTTCTGGGCTATTTAACCTGGACTACCAAGCATTTCCCAATATTTTTTTACAATTCCCCTCACATTGTTACGCCCTGCAGTAATCCCATTAATTTCACCCTTCATTGAAGCTGTCTAAACATTATGACCTTTGCTAAATTGTGTGTTTGTCATGCACCGAGAATGGCAACAAGTGGGTCAAAGAAAAGTTGATGGTGAGCGTTGAATGTTAAATAAATAATGGACACCAGAATGATTGAAGGCTGTATGTGTCATTTGTCAAGAAACTCTCTGAGCTTTCTACTTAGAAAATTTGAAAATCCTATGTGGCCCTTGAGTCAAAACGTTTGCCCACCCCTGGCCTAGAATGTTCATACCAGTGCATCCATTGGATATATTATACAGTTCAAACTTCTACCATAAGTCAAAACAGTCAAATAAGAAAATCCATCCAATCCCCCCCCCTCCACACACACACACCCACCATACAATATGAGCAGTAACGGCACAACGTTCATACACATCATCCTCTTATAGGTCG
>JAVQKC010145802.1:0-11535 GCA_036025475.1 Philypnodon macrostomus | reverse complement strand
ATATATATATATATATATATATGTACACCTAGTTTTATTCCTACCTTATTCCTGGACTAGACCTTGTTTGGTCCTGGCTTGTCCTAGTTTAGACCTTGTTTAGACTTCATTTTGGCCTCTGTATCTTCTCTTCCTACTTCCACCATTAACTTCAAACACACCCTTACAGTCCACTGGTGACTTGAGGGCATCGGAGCACTCCACTGTCTGATAAACAGCCATTAGTGAAAGTACACTTACTCTGCAGGAAGGACTCCAGCTGCTGCACATACGAGTTGTAATTGGTGGGGTCCGACTTGCTGAATACGATTTCCATGGTGTTGGGACGGATCACCACACCTGTAAAAGGATAGGTAACAGCGAAACGTCGAGTCAACACATACAGATTTGAATACATGTAAGGTGTGGACAAACAAGGAAAAGGCAAACATCCGCATGGAAACAGATCAATACAAAAAACTTAAATGTTGATGCGTTTTATGGACAGCACGTCGTCAGTGGAGATAAATGAATAATGATTGCACTCAAGGAAAATGCATCTAGTTGAAAAAGGCTTCTGTGTTTTAGCAGAGGAGGCACTGTGATAGCTACATGAGCAGATGCATTGAAACTGGAATACAGGAAACAAAATATTGACAATGACAAATGATATTACTGTTTTGCTTATTATATTATATATTACTGTTTTGAGTGCTAGATATAATAATAATTAATAATTTAATCAGAATTTAGATTTTTTGGTCACGCTTTACATAGATGTATGATTGAGAATTGGTTACTTATAAGGAAATGTATTTCTTTGCATTAGACCCATTGTTTCCGGGGCAGCCTCTCAGGAGCATGAAGAAAACTTGAAGTTGTTGAATTCATCCTACAACTAAGTAAGACCCACCTTGCATATGAATGAATGTCTTAGTGTGACTGCTATTTGGTGTCAGTCACAGAGGCCACAGACATGATATAACTGCCCCAGGACAGCTGTGGCTATATAGTAGTATTCCAGTGGAGTGATTAAGTGTCTTAAAAAAATGCCTCCCAAATTTTTCCTTGACTTGACACATGGATGTTTAGTCACCTGCCCTTGGATGGCTGTGGCTATAATGGTTGCTTACCACCACCAGTGTGTGACTGCGAAGGGAATAAATAATGCTATCATTTGGAATCCAGCTTTAAAGCTGCACTACCTGATTTTGTGACTGTAAAAGTGATTTGTCTAAAATGACACACACAATGTCTGAATGACACACTCCCCTTTTCCTAATTCCTCTCCTTTGTGACCCTCTATCATGGTCTCACACAAACCAGAAAGTACGTACACAATCCAGTAAGAATGAGAATAACATCATCTAATATTAATCTGGAGTTTAAGTTTTTAATTCTTTACAATTTTTAAATAAATCAGCTCCCTCATATTATTCCTGATAGATTCTAGTTCTTGATAAATAAAGGATTCAACCAATCAGAGCGTTCCTGTCCTATGGAAGTGTGTGATTGGTTAAACAGTTCCTTCTTGTTATAGAAGTAAAAATCCCATTCATTTTTGCTATAGACTTTTAGAAAAATCCATATATTAAGAATTTAAAAGGACGATACAGGCTAATCAGCTCTGCGCTAACTCGTGATCTTAGCGTGAATTTTTTAGCTAAAATAAATCACTTTAATATGAATTATATGAATAACATTAATAGCTTTTCCTGTTTACAACTTTCAAATACCTTTTTAGATTTAAAATATTGCCACTATGAACGTCTCCATCGACATTTTAAACTCTTAAAATGAGGATTTTTTAAAAAGTCTATGGCAAAAATTTATTTGACTTTACTTCAGGAACCACAGGTGGACGGGAACTGTTGTGCTCTATAGGCATTTGACTTCTAGAATTTAGCCTTGACTTGACAGATTCATCTTTATTCACCTGGGAATGGCACACGGTCCCTGTATCTGGGCACGTAGTCGTCCAGGGACAGCAGCAACACCCACATGGTCAGGGCGAACATCCCGGCCAGGAAGCAGTAGAACACCAGGTAGAACAACAGGATGAGAGCTGAGGAGGCAAAGGGCACATGTGAGACAGGCTTTTAAATCACAAAGAATAATACTCCAGGGAACAGGCCTGTCACTGAGCAGCCATTTTGAATCAGACCTGGTAACCTCTGCCAAGAAGGTAATGTTTTTTACGGTTCCGTCTGTCCGTCTTTTAGCAACCTTGCAGAACAGATTTGGATGAAATTTCAGGGAAGGTCAGGAATGACACAAGGAATATTGGGAGAGATCCATGGAAATGAGCTGCCTTGGCGGAGGTCTGTTCTCTGCTTTCTAGTTTAGTATTAAACAAGTATTAAACTAACCGGTTTGTCCTAAATGGTCAACTATGTGGTTAAGTAACTAATTCATCAAAGTGGACATTCATCTAAAAATGCAGCCCAATTTCACAAGTCTTTATAAGTGTGTGTATCTGTGTGTGGTGGAAAAATGTGGTAGTCATCCGGGTTGGATGACTCCAGATCCAACCTTCAAACCTCCCAGGCTTTAAAAGAGCAATCCTCCAGAGAACAGGCCTGTCACTGAATTGCCATTTTGGATCAAACGGGAAGGGTTGGCTCCCGAGCTGAGCAAGCCTAAGGCTGACAAAGGTTACATTCTGACACTGTTTGGGGACATTGATGGACATGCTCACATTGCTGCATCATTTTTCTTCACATAGGTTTAAGAGAAGGATGTGATTAGGGGCCCTAGAGTAAGTTTTCAGTAGAATTTGTCTGTCTGTCTGTCTGTTTGTCTGTATGTTTGTTTGTTTGTTTGTTTGTTTGTTTGTCTGTCTGTCTGTTTGTCTGTCTGTTTGTCTGTTTGTCTGTCTGTCTGTCTGTTTGTCTGTTTGTCTGTCTGTCTGTCTGTCTGTCTGTTTGTCTGTCTGTCTGTCTGTCTGTTTGTCTGTTTGTCTGTTTGTCTGTCTGTCTGTCTGTTTGGTGGACAGACCTTTTTCCTGCCTGTTTTGGAGAGGTTGCCCTGCTGGTGTAAAGACAATAACCTTCATCTGGACGTCTCCAAAACCAAGAAGATTGTGGTGGATTTTAGGAGGGAGAGAGGGAAGACCCATTACACTACAAATCTATAGTCTTGGTTTCGACCATCAGTTTACTTGGTATGTCATAGTTTGTCATCAGAAATAGTGGTCTTGGTGGCATTTCCTACAAATTATTATTTGTATTATAATACACCAGTCTTGTCTCGGACAGATCTCGGTCAGATATCTTTGTTGTGTTGTTTTTGTGTTCTAATGTGTGGTTTAGAAAGGATTTCGGTATATTTATTATTGCAAAATGACATAGTCTAGACAGAGACTTCAAACCCATGTGGCTTCTGAAAGTACTTTTCACACAGAAACGTCACTAAAATGCAGACCGAAGGTCTTAGCCCTTGGTAACATGTTCAGATAAAACACTGAGAATTTCTAAGATGGTTTAGACTAAGTAAACCTGGTTTAGTTCTTATTTAGACTTATGTGTATTTATACCTGACTATGGTTTAGTCATGGTTTACATCAGTTCAGTTCAGGTTTAGAACTTGTTAATCCTGGTTTAGACCTAGTTTAGTCCTAGTTTAGTCAGGATTTAGACCTGGTTTTAGTCCTGGTTTAATCCTGGTTTAGACCTAGTTTAGTCATGATTTAGACCTGGTTTTTGTCCTGGTTTAGATCTCATTTTAGTCCTAGTTTGTCCTGATTTAGACCTGGTTTTAGTCCTGGTTTAGTCTTGGGTTAGGACATGGTTTAGTCCTGGTTTAGTCCTGATTTAGACCTGGTTTTAGTCCAGGTTTAGTCCTAGTTTTGACCTGGTTTAGTCCTGGTTTAAACCTCATTTTCGTCCTGATTTAGACCTTGTTTTAGTCCTCGTTTAGTCCTGGGTTAGACCTGGTTTAGTCCTAGTTTAGACCTGGTGTGGACATGGTTTAGACCTTGTTTTAGTCTTGGTTTAGTCCTGGGTTAGACCTGGTTTAGTCCTGGTTTAGACCTCATTTTAGTCCTGGTTTAGTCCTGATTTAGTCCTGATTCAGACCTTGTTTTAGTCCTGGTTTAGTCCTGGGTTAGACCTGGTTTAGTCCTGGTTCAATCCTGGTTTAGACCTCGTTTTAGTCCTGGTTTAGTCCTGGTTTAGACCTGGGATAGACCTGGTTTAGTCCTGGTTTAGTCCTGGTTTAGACCTCGTCTTAGTCCTGGTTTAGTCCTGGGTTAGACCTGGTTTAGTCCTGGTTTAGTCCTGGTTTAGACCTCGTCTTAGTCCTGGTTTAGTCCTGGTTTAGTCCTGGTTTAGTCCTGGTTTTAGTCCTGGTTTAGTCCTGGGTTAGACCTGGTTTAGTCCTGGTTTAGTCCTGGTTTAGTCCTGGGTTAGACCTGGTTTAGTCCTGGTTTAGTCCTGGTTTAGACCTGGTTTAATAATGATGATAATGTGCCCTCATCTTCACAGCTAAATGTGTTTTAATAATAGTGAAATATTATGGACACGGCAATAGAATGACTGTAGTGTGCATCTGTCATGTAGTGTGTAAATGTGACTAAAACAACCTAAAATGACACATAAAATATAAAATTATCATCTTAAGTAAAACATGAATCCAATTCTTTTGAGTTACTTCAGGAATATACAAGTAATATACAAGAAAAGGCTTATCTACTTTCTAGTTATGTAATATTCAATAATATTAAAAAATAATGATGTGGAAGATTGATATTGTAATATAGTTATTATAACATTATTAGGTATTTTCAGACCATCCTGTATTTTTTAAAGTGTTTGTTGGGGAAAGGGGCTGACATTACAGTGATGTTTCTTCTTTATGCTCCTTTTTCATGGGATGATGGGATGGAACGTTTGAGTAGCTAAATAATTTCATAACATGATCAAGACAAATAATGAAAAACTAATGTGGTGATTTTGACACATTTTAGGAAATGTATGCAATAATTGTAGAAGGGAGCATAAGTGGGTCAGGCAGTGATGCTGAATGTACACTAATCAGCAGGTTCACTAACCATCTGGATCATTTTGCTGTTGTGCCCTTGGGCAGGACACCTATTTTGCCAATGCATGAATGCGAGTGTGTGTGGTGGTGGTTCATCTTTGTCAGTCAGCTTTCCTTGACCAGTGAATATACAGTGAATGTATAATGTTCTCAGGTGCTGTAAGTGAAGCACTCCTTGTTAGTAGCCTATACTTAGTTGGGACATTTGGTCATGTTTGACCATAAACCTGGCCTGCAGTGTATCAAATCGAAATCTACCACTGCCTCTTTTCAATGCCACCACTGTGAGTGTATAATATGAGTTGCATACATTACATAGACGTACACATTACTGTAGGTGTGACTAAATCTTAGCTATTTGATCAGCTTACATGGGCCTGTGTGGTCACTTTGGTATCACTGCAATGGGACTGGAGGCTCTGATTGGTCCATCACTTAGAATACCTTCACAATGATGCAGCAGAGACAGTTGTACAGAGACACGCATGGAGACAAAGACACAGTACATTTATATTTAATCCCATTCACGCTTATAGGAATCCCACTGCAGAGCTCCGACCTTCTGCTACCACATCTGATTCAAAATGGTTGTGCCCTCTAAAAAAACATGGACCCCTGGCTTATCGCACAGACACCCCCCTGGTCTGCGCCTCATGTACGTTTCCCCGGCCGTATCCCACAATGCACCTGCCCGGCTCACGTGAAAAGAAAAACGGGGAGAACGAGGAGAGAGGGAATCCCATTTGACCTTGACAGGCATGCTAATGTGGGCGGCCATGCAACTGCAATGGAGCATCCCACTCCTCAGCAGCACAGGGGCCCGGGCGCAGCACACAGCCCGCAGTCAGCAGCCTGGGAGAAGTGGGTTACCAAAGGGGGGCTACTGATTAGACAACTGCCCGGCATGTCATTACAATGGAGAAGACTGGCACTTTTTGATTCATTTTTGGTGCAAAATCTTCTATGAAATACGCAAAAATGTTTCCCGTGACTCACAATGCTATCAAATGAATTGACCGGTGCTCTTACAATGGCTTCCCGTGTCATTGACTAAGGATAAGGGCTATTTTTTTCTCACACTGGCAAGGTTTTCTTATATGTTTCAGCACTAATGAAATTCTAAAACGTTGCCCCCACTTGCATTCAATTTGAAAACGTGATCGCACCTTTAAAAATGGCAGATTGTGACCTTTTGTCCCCTCGCTGCTGCTGAGCCCATACGGCCTTGCATTACATAAATGTATGGGAGAATGCTAAGAGAGGATGGTTAGGTAATAGCTTCACACATCATTCTGACATATAGACACTGCGAGTATGGGATTGGGAATGAGTCATTTGGACGCGTACGAGCGAGCAATGCGGCAAAACGCTTTTAAAAAGGGGACATATTTAGGCAATGCGGGCTCGCTACCTTGGAGTAGGCCACCGGTTCTGCGCTATCGAAGGTGAAAACGAAGAGCGCTGATTGGAGATTGGATGAATGAAAAAGGCTTACCCCAGCTGCTAGCCGTGCGACCCAAAAACTCCCCGGTTCTTGGATTGTAGATGGAGTCCTTCCAGCTGGACGTGTTCTCCTTGCTGGCGGGTTTGTCCTCGGTGCTCGCCATGGTGATTCTCCTCGAAATCTGCGCCTAATTCCTGGCGTGGCTTTGGTAGGTTTCTGTCTTCTGTCCTGTTATTGGAAGTGGTGAAAGACGCACAGCGGGCAGGGTGATGCGATGGAGGCGAGAGAAGGAGAGGAGAGAAGCCGGCGAGCGGTCGGATCAATGGTGGGGAATAAGTGGGCGGCGTAGAGAGCGAGCGAGCGAGGAAGCAGCGAGCGAACTGGAGATCACGGTTGGAAGAAGAAAAAACTAGCCAGGGAAGGAGAGGAGAGGGAGAGAGGAGAGTGACGTACAAGCACGAGAAGAAGCAGCGGCGTCGTGGCAGCTGATGCAGTGCGAAAGGATGGATGTGCATTGGCTGGGCACTGGGAGACGCGCGGCAAACGCAACGTTACGCGCAGAATTTATAAATAGGTGGAAAGGAGAAAGAGCGCACACGTCCTGGTAGCCTACAGCCTACCGCGCGCCAGGGTTTTTTTTTTATCGTGACAGAGGAGGTTTGAGTTACGTCGAGGAGCTAGGAGTTAAGGCAAACACTTAGAAGGGAAGGATCATCACGCACAGTGGGGAAGAAATGTGGCACTGGAAGAGAATGGAATAAGGACGTAGGGAAGAAATGAAGCAGTAGGCAGAGGGGCCCATACCAGGACTAAACCAGGACTAAACCAGGACTAAACCAGGGCTAAAGCAGGACTAAAGCAGGACTAAATCTGGACTAAACCAGGTCTAAACCAGGACTAAAGAAAGACATAGCCAGGACTAAACCTCTTAACCAGGTCTAAATCTGGACTAAACATCATAACCAGGTTATGGGTCTAAACCAGGATTAAACGGGATCTAAACTAGAACTAAACCAGGTTACTAAGGTTTTAACAGTACTAAGCCAGGACTATAGGACTAATAGACACCCGCACAAAAGTAAAACATGGCTAAACAAGGTCTTCAAGCAGTTAGTGAAGAGAGTCAAGAATAGGAAACAAGGAAGAAGAAAGAACTGATGGAGGGAAGGAAGGAAGGAGGAAAAGAGGAAGGTATGGGAGGGTGGGAGGAAGGGAGGAAGAAGGAAAAGAGGAAGGTATGGAAGGGAGGGAGGGAGGTAGGGAGGGAGAAAAGATAGATGGAGCAAAACATAAGTAAAGAAGGGGAGGAAATACATCAAAACCATTATGAATAAGGAAGTAGGAAAGAAACTGTAGAGTGAGGAAAGGTTGCAAAAGGAAGAGGATCGAAGGATCAATTACTGCCCATGTAAGATTTTCTCTAATTGGATCAAACACGGGTCTAAACCAGGACTAAACTAGAACTAGGATTCTGAGTAGGATAGGAGTCATTGACAAAACTAGGGTTTTGGATTAAAGGAAGTAAATTCAAGGCTAAATCAAGGAAACTAGCATCAAGTGTCAATTGTGGTTTTAATAATCTTTTATTTTCAATGCATTAAGATAAAAAATTACCACTGTCATATACAAATTATATATTATATATTGGGTGGAGTCTGCATGTCCTCCCAATGTTACGATGGGTTCTCTCCGGCTTCCTTCCAACGGCATTTAGAATTGGTGACTCTAAATTGCCTGTGTTGAAAGAATGTGAGTGAATGGTTTTCCTTCTGTATATGTCTCAGTGTCTGCCCTGTGAATAACTGGCTTGATATAGAGGGTATCCTGCTTAAGGCCCAACAAGAAAGAAAGTAGAAGAAAATGAATGAATAACCTAGCCATAGAGGTAATAAGACTGTCCCAAGCCTGGACAAATATAGAGGGTTGAACTAAAATGAACCTAAATTAGGACCAGGTGTAAACAAACAATAATGTAGGTCTAAACCAAGAATATACCAGGTCTAAACCAAAAACTAGGCCTGTGCGGTCGTCCCCGACAGCAAGGTGTAATATCGGTGAAACGGCCCCATACATCTGCCATAACTGGCACCTTATTCAGACTCTGTGATTGCTGTAGGAGATCTGTGGGTCAGAGTGTGAGAAAAACACATTTTGAAAAAAACAGCCTTTGAAATGAGAAATGACCATAAAAGTCTATGATGCAGGTTAAATAAATGTTATGATGAAACACTTTAAGGAGTAGATTGAACATTGTCTTTGCTTCCAGGTGAAAGATGCCTTGTTAAGGGACCAAACTGACCAGAAATATCCAAATTAAAAAGAGTGTCTAAACCAGGATTCACTAAGCCTAAACCAGGTCTAAATCAAGCCTAATTGAGGTCTTTACCAAGCTTAAACCATGGTTAAATCATGGCTAATCCTGGTCTAACTACACTTAATTGAGGTCTAAACCAAGCCAAAACCAGCTCTAAAAAAGCCATAACCAGATCTAAACCAAGCTTAAACCAGGCCTAAATAAATTCAAAAACCGGTCTAAAGAAAGATTAATGGAGGTCTAAACCAGGACTAAATCAAATCTAAACCAGCAATAAAAGCTAGTCTCTGTTAATCAGGACTAAACAAGGTCTAGTCCCATTACCAAAGCCTTGAATGGATAAAGGACTTACAAACAGCACTGGAAGAGCCCCAGTACCACCTATGGTACCTGTCCCATAGTTTGGGAACCCCTGAGCCATGCCAACAAAGATTAATGGAGGTCTAATCTATGTCTAACCAAGTATAAACCAAGTCTAAACAATGATTAATGCTAGTCTTCATCAGGAATAAGCCAAGTCTAAATCAGATTTAAACCAAGCCTAAACTAGGCCTACGCTGTAGTACCCGACAGCAAGGTGTATAATGGCAAAACGCCCCCATACATCTGCCACAACTGGCACCTTATTCAGACATTGTGTGATTTCTAAGCCTAATTGAGGACTTTACCAGGCCTAAACAGGGTCTAACTAAGCTTAATTGTCTTTACCGAACCTCTAATTCTAAGTCCATACTTTTCAAGCCTAAACCAAGCCTAAAACAAAGATTAAGATTAGTCTTAATCAGGATTAAACCTAAACAGGGTCTACCCAAGTCTAAACCAGCCCTAAACCAAGCATAAACCAGGTCTAAATAAGCCCAAACCAGGTCTAACTAAGCCTAATTGAGGTCTTTACCAAGCCTAAATCAGGGCTAAATCAAGCCTAATCCTGGTCTAACTAGGCCTAATTGAGGTCTAAACCAAGCCTAAACCAGGACTAAAACAAAGATTAAGGTTAGTCTTAATCAAATTAAACCAAGCCTAAACTAGGACTAAAACAAAGATTAAGGTTAGTCTTAATCAAACTAGGTCTAAACCAAGTCCTTGACTCTTGAGTACCACTACTTGGAAGTCCCACTAATGGTACCTGTCCCATAGTTTAAGAAGCCAAATCAACAACGAAAATACATTCAAAAATAAATTCTACATTAATATTTTTGATGAGAAAATGAGACCATGCCAGCACCAGTCCTTGCCTGGGCCTCAATAGTCGGTAGGTGCACATTGTGTTGAGTAGTGGTCACAAATCTATTCTGACAGGCCCCCGCCCCGTCCCATCCCCCGCCGGTGTGAAGCCTCATTATATAACTCCCAGTGAACATTGTCCCGCACTGGGATTGTTCCACCATCCTCCTTTTCTTCAATGGAGTGTCTATGAAAATACAATCTTGGGACATTAGGTTACAATGGGCTGCGTTCACACTAGAGGGGAAAAAGAGTCACGATTTTGTGATTGTTTGAAGTTAATAATACTTAATAATAATTTAAAATACTTAGGAATCATATTGTTTCCTTTGTCAAAAATTTGCTACGCCAGTGACCAGACCATAATTATATAATACTGGTATATCTCTCTTCTGTGAGGGGTGATTGGCAGAGAGCTGGACATAAAAAGACCCCATCCATCCATCCTTCTTCTTCCACTTATCCGGGGCCGGGTCGCGGAGGCAGCAGTCTAAGCAGGGATGCCCAGACTTCCCACTCCCCAGACACTTCCTCTAGCTCTTCCGGAGGAATCCGCAGGCCAGCCGAGAGACATAATCCCTCCAGCGTGTCCTGTGTCTTCCCCGGGGCCTCCTTCCAGTGGGACCTGCCTGAAACACCTCCCGGGGGAGGCGTCCAGGGGGCATCCAAAACAGATGCCTGAGCCTCCTCAGCTGGTTCCTCTCGATGTGGAGGAGCAGCGGCTCTACTCCGAGCTCCTCCCGAGTGACTGAGCTCCTCATCCTATCTCTAAGGGAGCACCCAGTCACCCGTCGGAGAAAGCTCATTTCAGCCACTTGCATCCGAGATCTTGTCCTTTCGGTCATGACCCAAAGCTCATGACCATGGGTGAGAGTCGGAACGTAGATTGACCGGTAAATCGAGAGCTTCGCCTATCGGCTCAGCTCCTTCTTCACCACGACAGACCGGTACAACAACCGCATCACTGCAGAGGCTGCACCGATCCACCTTTCAATCTCACGCTCCATCCTTCCCTCACTCGTGAACAAGACCCCAAGATACTTGAACTCCGCCACCTGAGGCAGGGGCTCTCCTCCGACCTGGAGAGGGCAAGCCACCCTTTTCTGGTCGAGAACCATGGCCTCAGACTTGGAGGTGCTGATTCTCATCCCTGCCGCTTCACACTCGGCTGCAAACCGCCCTAGTGCCTGCTGAAGGTCCTGGTTTGAACAAGCCAACAGGACAACATCGTCCGCAAAAAGCAGAGACGAAATCCTGTGGTTCCCAAACAGGATACCCTCCGACCCCGCCTAGAAATTCTGTCCATAAAAACTATGAACAGAACCGGTGACAAATGGCAGCCCTGCCGGAGGCCAACATGCACCGGGAACAGGTCTGACTTACTGCCGGCAATGCGAACCAAACTCCTGCTCTGATCATACAGGGACCGGACAGCCCTTAGCAAGGGGCCACCAACCCCATACTCCCGGAGCACCCCCCCACAGAATACCATGAGGGACACGGTCGAATGCCTTCTTCAAGTCCACAAAGCACA
>JAVQKC010145732.1:0-11878 GCA_036025475.1 Philypnodon macrostomus | reverse complement strand
ACAGTTGTAGCACGTATGGGCAGACGTACGGGGCAGACGTACGGGGCAGACGTACGGGGCCGTTTTCGCCGATATACACCTTGCTGTCGGGGACGACAGCACAGGCCTAGTTTTTATGTCAGATGCCCCTAACACTCTCTCATTCATCCGGGCTTGGGACTGACACAAAAAGTACACCGGTTTGTGACTCTCTATGCTTGGATTATGCCGTTATTCCCATTGTAATTGTAATGTCATGCATGTCATGTATGTGTATGTATAAATAACATTTGTATAAAATAGGTACAGATGCCTATATCAGACCGATAATTAATTCTTCTCAGTGTACTCCTAGTTCTTTTATACAGAGAACTTACATATTATACACAGAATCTGCTGCTCCTAAATGCCACAAAAAGTGAATTTAACAAAAACATTGCATTATAAAACCATTCGAAATAAAGTAAATGCATCTATTCCTTTATGCAGATTTCTGAATGGTAGTCAAGGTGGTAGCTAATTATAGCCTTAACTACCAAGTGCTGGGGTAAACACTGATCTTGGCATAACTTTACCTGGATCAGCAAGTCCAGTCGTTTCTAATAGAATATAGTCAAACTTTCCTTTCTTCTCCATCAGGTTCTCGATAGCTTTGAGGCCATTGTCCCTAACAAAATTAAAAATTGCACATTAAGCACTTGAAAAGTAATGTTTTTTTTTTTTACACACACACACTAGGAATAGGATCAGTTTTGGTATTGGGAGGAAAACAATGGTATCAGAATACGTCTAATTTGACTGACGTCACTAAAAATGAATTTAGTTAAAAAATATATAGGAATAAACTTTTCATACTTAACAGAGCAGCAGAGGCAGCCGTTCCTCAACTCCAGCCACTCTTCATACAACTCTCCAGCTTGGCTCACTGCAAGAGACTTCTCAAGAGCGCTACCTACAGGAGAGAGGGGGAGGGGTATTTTATAGGAATACAAATGCTTAAAAGTGCTGCACAATTTGAAAAAGAAAATCTGATGGAGACTTTCGGACAAATTTTGGGATTGTGATTAGTTTTGCAATATTATTTTTAGAACAAGGTTCAGCTCACAGCACATTTTAATTTGTCTGGAAGCATTTACACTTAACTGTTAAACCTCCACAAGAATCACATGCCTTTCAGAACATGTATGTAGAGGTTAACCCAACAAGGAAAGCAGTTTTTACATATATTTAGTACTTATTTGCAAATTGCGAAAAAAATTGTGACGATAAAATTGTGGTTTCGATTTGATTGTGATTAATTGGGCAGCACCTGCTTCAAGCGCACTTAAAGTCTGTACTGTGCATAGAGAAATATACAGGAAACACTAATGGACTATAATTTTACCTTCGCCAAATTCATTTAGAATCACAGCAATCCTCTTGTTGTGCTGTTCTGTCAGAATGTAATTAAGAAGTGTTGTTTTCCCAGCACCTAGGAAGAAAGATGAATATATATATATCAGCGATTCATTTGAGCAGTTTGAGTCGTATGTGTTAGAAATACAACTTCTGCAAACTTCTGTCAATCATAAAGAAAAAAGAAACATGTTTATGATGTACTGTAAACAGATTAACACATATAATGGACTTAAATGATGCAATCTCTAATGCTTTTTATGCAGGATCTTTTCAGTAGTCTGCATGTAAACAAGACACATTCATTATTTAGAGCCTTAAGGATTACAAGACGATCTAAGAGTGGATTTCAATTAATGTAATCTTAGCTCTGTTCATAGATTATTAAAACTAGGCTTAAAATGAGCTAATCCAGGTTTAATTTAAGCAGAGCTCTGTTGCACAATTTCAAATTCATCTCAGATTAGTAAAACTCGGATTATACATGTGCTTAAACTGATTTAGTTAATTAGTTAGTTAATATTACTAATTAAATATGTAATTAAATAGTATGAATCCATGAGTCATGCTGTCAGGACCCCGGCTTTATATTAATTAAAACATTACATTGTTACTAACTAGCAAAAACCTTACTTGTTAGTTTAACTCAGCAGAGAGGTTCACTACAACATTGTAAAAGAAACAGATAAACATTCATGAACCGTTATTATTTACATTAGAGTACACTCATTCCGTCTGCTGCCTGCACCACAGTAAAACCAATACAACAATTTTATTTTGCATCTTACTGATAATCAGCTGCTAAGAAATAATCCACAATACAGAGTCCCTACAGTTCGATACATCTTCCTTTGTTACCAGCGCATTCAAGACACTACACAGGCCAATTCACTCCAGACATACATGTTAATTAGAACATGCTAATGCTCTAAACAAACTGCAGCCACTTACCTAGATAACCCGTGATGATGGTGACTGGTATCTGCCCTAAAGGAGCTGGAGCCTGGGGGTCAATAGGCACCAACTCAGGGCATTCATCCTCTTCTTCCATAGCACAGTCTTTTTCAAATAAGGCTGAAAAAAATATGTAGGTTGTATTTTATAATGACAGAAACTAGTAATGAAAAGCTGATAACTTTGCTACAGTCTGTAGCAGTCTGAGTATTTAGCATTTAAACAATCTATAATCTATAAAATATAATCTATAAAAGTTCTACGAATATTCAAAAGCACAGAGACTGTCAAAATCCTCTCAGCCAGTGACAGCAGTCGCCTGTACACATGTGGGATACATTTGGCCAGCTTACCTGGTAGATTCAATACGACAGCAGGTCAAGATCCAATTTATCGATTTACAAGTAGCCTACATGCGTAAACAAAAGGATTATGTGTAAAGCTTACTCGACTGGAGTTTGATTAAGTGCAACACTGTAGCGCGTCCGTACGGAACAGAAACCATTCACTAAGTTCCGTCCACAGTTACGCGATTGAAAAACACATTCAAATATAGTTACTGTTAACCTCGTGAATGCTAGAATATCAAACGAAGAAGAATAACGTGATATACCATTAGCCTATAATATATATAATAATATAATAATTTCTGTGTTCCCGTTGTGATACGCTTTCTTCACCACAAGAGGGCAACATTAATCCTTGAATATCCTATAGTGGTCCTATAGTTTGACAATATCTCGACATTGTACTTTTTTGACAGTTGCACGTGTACCATTGTTGAAAACTGAGTAGGGTAGATCTAAATTAATAATAATTATTATAGGAATGTGCCTACATAGCCCACATAAAACATTGACTATTAAAAATGATGTGTATTAGGTCTTGAATGTATGTATAGCCGAAGTATCGCCTTTCCTAGAGCTTACACCCTAGATATATTAAATTGTGTCTAAATCTTTAATTAAGTAAAACAAATACATTTACTTATAACAGCTGAGACGAAATACAGACAATGTGCTGTAGTTGGACGGTTTTATTATTTACTAGAGCCATGTTTTGGCAGCGAGGGAGCGCCCGCGGCACATCCAAAGGGTCTGCCTCGTGCTTCCCGCCTCGCCTCGTGCCGGAGTCTGCTCAGTTCCCTAGAGGGATGGCTCAAATCAAATGCGGAAGTTTACACCCAGGAAAGCTGCTGCCCCCGTCACGAGCCCGTGTTGACATGACAGTTAGTGCTGTGAGCGGAGGAGCAGTGCGCTCGTGAGTGACAGCGAGGCGGGGAGGACGAACTCTGTCCCGGAGCCCTGAACTGGACCTCTCAGACGGGCATCATGTCTTCACTGGGCACCGCGGAGAGACGGGCTTTTGCGCTCAAGATCAACAGGTACACTTGTGCTCGTTAACGTGTGGGTTTGGCTGTGAGACTGTGGTGGTAGTCAGGTCTTGGCTGAGGAGATTCCAGAGAGGAGCAGGCACACACATGTTGTGAATGCTGCAAGTTATAGATCACTTTCAGTCCCAATAAAGGAGTAGCCTTAGGAACTAAACTCTCAACGTTCTTTTAGCGGCTCTTTCTGCAGCTTTTAGGCTCATATCTACTTATAAGTATGTCCTCTTCGCCCTATAATCTGATTTTACTGTATTGTTTTTCAAGTGTCATTTCCTCCCTGTGAGGATACAGATTCTATATCTAGCGTTAGTAATATTATCATTTCCTGACTGCTTCATATGGATGTTATAAGTGGTCATAGTTCCTGTGACACTGGCCAGGTGTGGAGGAAGTAAGCACATGGAAGTCTATTGTCAACCATGCCTCTGTAGTCCTTATTCAAACAAATACTGCTGCTTAAGAGTGCGAGCAGAGCCCAGTGTTTAAGCAAGGCACTCTCAAAGTGGATTGCTTAATATTTATTCAGTTTTTTAGGGGCTATCTGTAGCAAGAAGTATGTAGTTTAAACAGTTGTTCACAAACTACGAGGCTTTTTGTTAGGGTTCTGATTGAGTGCTTCAATTGGAGTGTGTTAATCACTTTTTAGTCCTGGTTGACCCTAATTTTGACGTAGTTTAGCCTTGGCTTGGTTCTAGTAGTCGTAGTTTAGTACTTTTAGCTTAGCCAGATCCTTCTCTAAGGTGATAATTGGTGTGAAAAGTGATTAATGGTTGTCACCTTTGCTTATGCAGGTGTCTGTAGCTCACCAGCACAACAAACCAGTTTATAGTGCGGTTTTGAAAGCCATTAGACGTCACAGATAATGGAGATATTGCACAAAGCTACGCTCAGCTGCTGAGGGATGCACATTTTGGGTGGAAGCTTATTGAGAAGGATGATCTGACCAAAAGAGTGGTATCGTCCTGTTGAATCTGTTTTGCAATGATAGTGATGTCTCGTAGAGGTAGATATATATTACAGATGTGTCAAATTGTGACATCGTGGTGGCAAATCTTTTAATATTATTTTGCTATTCCACTACTTAGATTCAGGATGCCTTGACATGGACTGTGATACCATCAAGAAAGACCAGAATAGAGGAAGCTCAGTGGACACTAGTTGCAGTGGCTTACTAATTATAGTTCCTACATGTCTCTATGGTCAGTTCCTCTTGATTCAGATGAAGTGCTCAGGAAACGAAGGGTGGACCTTAATAGTGTGTGGTTTCACTTCACCTTTTTGCTCTTGCCATTAGAATCACCGTTTCTCACCAAGTGCACTGTGTAGGAAATAATTCTCATAATTGTCTGTTGGTTTACTATTCCAGTCTGTATGTGATGGTGCTTGTGAGCAGACGGTAACAGGTGTGAAGACAGCTGTGGTCATGGGCCTCTGTCACACAGCGCTCTTTAGTGGCATCAGGGTCCGGATTGAGTTGCATGTGATTTCCTCTGGGCTCCGGCTAATGACATGTGTTAACCCTCCAGGCTGTTGGTGGGCCTTTGAGAGCTGGCTATAGGGTGTCACAGGCACAGGTGGGGAGAGTAGCCAAAAGATGTACTAGTAAGTTAGCCTATTGTTGTTTGGTTAAAGAACATGCAAATCTAGACTTTGGGTGTAAGAAATTACATATTTTTTATTGTCCTGCTTCATGTTACATTGGTTGTTATTGGTATTTCATTATATGCTTGGTGGACAATCTCTGTGCAGTGATTTGAAGTAATGTGACTACCCATCATTGGACTGTTTAGACTGTTGACCCCTGTATTTGGGTACGATCCATAGGCTGGCCAACTGTGATCTCTCTGGGTACAGTCTGCATTTGCTTCTCATTAACCAGTCTTTAACTCTACCTTCGCTACCTACCACTGCCCAAAGTCATGCGTTGGCAGAATTAGATGCACCTAATATGAGAATGAATGATTGTGTGTCTCTGTTTCAGCCCTGCTACTAACTGGCTATTGTTTAGGGTGTACCCCACCTAAGGCCCATAGTTTCTAGGTTAGGCTCCATGTGCGCTAAAACAGTTCTCACTTGACAATACAATTACTGTTGCTATCTCTGTGGAACTAAATCATATTTTATTTTGTAGTAACTAGAATCTATGTAACCATAATTCATCCTCAAAAGATCAAACTGCTGACTTGCCTGGAGCGTTCATTTACTCATAAGCATGTCCTCCTAATATCTTGAACTCGCTTGAAGCTGCCATGTCCTGTTAAATAACCTCAGTGTTTGTGTGACTCCCTTTGACAGGAAGCTGTGTTGTGATGGAGTTGATAGCAGTAAAGACCCATTAAGTCTGGAGATATATGATAGGACCAGACACTCAGGCGGGGCATCTTTTGGTCCACTTTCCTCCTCATTTCATGAAATCTGCTGTCAGCTATTTTTTTTTTTCAATTTTCTTCCATAAAAGATGAATAAGGGCAGGTTTTGAGGCGGGCAGAGCAGTCAAAATCTGAACTTAAGTAGTGTCATTCAAATGTAAAAGCAGTTTAAATCACAAAAGAAGAGCAACAACATTTTTTGAAAAATGATCTAGCTCTAAGCTCTAAGCAGGAAATTCAGGTTTGAACAAGACTAGAACACAAGCCATACATTAAGTGGAAACTGTTTAGTAAGACTTTATCTGGGGTTATTGGCTATAGCTGTTGTGCTGTCAATGCTCAGTTTTTCCCATATATTTAAAGACTCTAGAAACTAGAGCTGCACCTATCCGATTCCCATAGCAATCCTGATATCTGGGCTTTGTGGATTGACTGTTGCCGAATGCAAAAACTAAAGGCAGGGACATTTCTTACCTAACTTAGTAATAGAATAAGTAACAATGAAATAAACCAGATTTAAATTGCCCAATATCTTAGCTTCTGGGTTTACCTAACATAATCATGACTACTAACTCATTATGCCAACTAGTCTCCCAGTGTTCACAGTGAGGCCATTGCCCAGATCGATGCACTTGTCTTCAGATCCGCATCCTCAATGCTGGTCACTTCTAGTAAAAAATTCTATTCCTCTCATGTTCTCCCAATGTCATCCAAAAGATGGGTCTTTGACTGAAAGACTTTGATGAAATAATGTAATTTGTAGTTGCTGTGTCTGTCTTGTCGTGCAGCATACCTGGTTGTACGTCATAAGGAGTAAACACGAGAGCTGGATTATAGACCAGTGGACTATTAATTAGCATGTAGTGACAATGGAGTGGGTAAACCTGGCTTTGAGGGAATGCTTGGGCAATCACTGCAGAAACGCTGACATGAGCACTCCATATACACCCAGCAAGTGCAGGCCTGTAGACTTTGTTATGTGTCATTTCTATAGTGAAGGGCTGGCTCTTATTAAGGGCTCTTTTCTGAGAGCGTGCAGTATTGTATTAATTTTATTAAAAGGACAGTACACATTAATGAACATATACGTGTTATTATGCAGGATTTATAGATGTATGTTTTAAAAGAAATACTTGGTTGTGATTCAGCTGTTCTGAATTACTAAAGTTCTCACGAGCAAACACGCGTCATCAAAAGTCATATATAAAATCTCCTCATAATGTAGGGTGCCTGCCTGGTGGGTTGAATCCCCAGGTTTGTGGAGTCTGCTTGTTCTTCCCATGTTAATGTAGGTTCTCTGACTTTCCTCCCACTATCTAAATCATGCAGTGTTTTCATAAAAGCATGACCTGTGGGGGAAAATCACTTTCACAAATTACCAACAAAATTTGTAGAGTTAGTGTAAACTGTCCTATAGTTGTCTTTTATACAGACTTGTAAAATGAATAAATGTATCGAGCCCATATAGACTAATAACCAATACCAAATACATTTAAAGGCATTCATAACACAGTGTGGGGAGACTTCTAGAGAATAGGAACATACAAGATTATCTCCTATACTCTAACTGACAGAGGAACCTGTACCAATAATGTCCCCACAATGTCCACAGTCACTAACACCTTCTCAAAGATTCACGGCATAAATGGGTATTCATTTTTGCAAAGTAATGTTTGTCTCTCTAAAACTTTCTCTGCCAGATAAAAAGTTGTTGATTCTCATCCATCCAAAAAGACCTAAAAGCATCCATAATACTAGCTGGCGGTGGCCTGACAAAGGAGTCTGGATCGAAAATGTCACCACGATGTGCCTATGATGTCCCCACGATGTTCCCAGACACATATAGAAAGATGACTCCATATTAAAGAAGATCCTTTAAGACCTCCCCCTCAAAGAGTCACTGCATCCGATGCACTGATGTTGGAGGAGACTGTGCGGTGCATTTCTGTATTCTTCTTTCTTCATCTAAGAACGTGCTCTGGTTTTAAAGTTGCTTCCTGTAGGACTTGTGGACTTTTCAAACTCTTGGATCAGATCTGGGAGATCCTTGTTCCTTTCCTTCACGAATCAACTGGAATTAGGTTGCATCATCAAAGTGTAAGCTCCGGTTTTCTCCCTGTTAATGTAGTCTACGTGTGGTGCTGATGTTATTCTAAGGTCTGTGACTTGTATGGGGTTTCAGTTGTCTAATTTGGGATTCTACGTATTTTTTCATCTCGTTAGGAGTCATGAACTGGTCCAATGGGGCACAGATGATAGCCTCCAGTAAGGTTGGCTTCTCCTCAAAGTGACTTGAATATTTGGAGGTAGTCTGCTCCTGGGTGGCTGCTGCTGGACTTAAACAGTTCTTTTCAGCAGCGATTTATTCTGCATGGGCCTCTCTTTGTTTCTTTAGCTAGTCTAGACTCTGTACTTGAGTCTGTCGGTTCAATTTGTAGACGTGGTGTTGTTGCTTGTTGACGGACCAGCAGCAATCTCAAACCCATCTGAACTTGTACCTACCGGTGTCGTATCTGGGATGGGTACGCTTTTAAGGTATTTAAGAGCTTTGGACGTAGCTCTTTTTGTAATGGCTCTTTGTCCTCGGCAGTAAAATCTCCCAGCTTTATCTTGACCACATTATCTTTTCGTAAATAGACCTGGGGCGTCAATCCATGTATTTCCTCTAATTCTTCTTACAATGGCAGGTCTTAAGGTGTTATACTGCTCTTTTTTAGCCACATTCTTGGTCAATCCTTGGCCCAAAAAGGAGAAATCTCCAAATATTACCTGGAAAGTTTTGTCCTTATATGATTCCAAAGGAGTCGCCCCATATTTCCCTGCCAGTTCTTTTCACATTTTTACACATGATTATAATACACATGAAGATAATTTCAAATTTCATAATAAATTTGTATAATGTAAAAAAAAAGTGATAATTTCATATCTTTTTAGACATATCTGCCGCTGGCCATCTAACATTTCAGTTGGGCCAATTTTGCCCCCAGAAACACAAACTCAAGAATTCATTGATGACAGAGCAATAACTTTGGTTTGAAGGTGCCAAGTATTTCTGAAAGCCTAAAGACATGCATATTAATTTGGTAAATATATAATTGAATCTAATAATCTAATTGCTCCTATCAAATAAAAATGGGAGGCAAGGGTTGTCTGTCTGTGTATGCCCGCAACTAACTGGCCAAGGGTCCAGCCACTTGTGACATCCAACAGGAATAAGTAGAAGATTGAATGAATGAGTATCTACTAACATATTGCAAGTTATCACTGACTGGTATTTTCAACTGTTTAAATAGATAATCAAACAATAAAAATAGAGAATTTACTGTTAAGTTAGCTGCAGTTGTCTCTTACCCGTATGACTGTATCTTACTTGAAAGAGAAATGTATCGTCATGTAACTTGATTGTTTAATGTTTCTTGGTATTGATGTCACTGTAGTTCATGTACAAGAGCTTGCCTGTGTTTATATGCAAGCAAAAACAGGTTACTCAGAGATATCAAGTGGCAATGGAATGAATACTCTATGAACTTTGCAATGTCAGCCACAGGAAGTTGGAACATCAAACCAATATTTCCATTGATGTTGTGTGTGTGTTTTCTATTATTGTTGACATGTAGTTATGCAATTACTATATTGAAATGATTCTATTATAAAATATCTAAACTGTTGATTTTAAAGGATAACCCCCCTGGTGGCAAAGGAGAATAAACGGAGTGGAGAGTGAGATTGTTCTGCTGCTGCGGTGGTGATGGAGGAGGGCGCGATGATTCTGCTGCTGAGGTTGTGATGATGATGAAGAAAAAGATGGATCCTTCAGCTTTGTTTGTTATAGGCTAAAGTGTTTGTTTGTGTATAGCTGTAAAGTGAGTGCCCATCAGCTGATTTTGGCTTACCCTAGCTCTGTGCCCCTTTGGATTTTATAATGCAGCCGTGTTGAAAGACGTGCCTCCTGGGCATTGGTCATAGTGGTCACTTGACTTCTCAACCAGGGCTCTGTAGGGAAACTGAGCCGTCTAGTTAACATCAAAGAAGCCCATTTTAGTAAAACATGGTCACAGTAAAAAAAAATACCATCTGACTTTGTTTCTTGTGACCAAACTTAGCTTCCAGATGAGAACAGCTTAGTTTCACATGACAAAGGATGCCAAGGCGCTGTGGTGTTAAGGAGAATGACAGATGTCTGCCAGTGGTCAAATAATGTCCGCCTGGCTCTGCTGGCCAGACCTGATTACTGTTTTACTGGTCTAGTCTTTTTATAGGCACACAGACCCTGGGTGTGTTGTACTGGGAAATCACATGTACTGTATGTATGGCTGTTTTTTCCAGCTTGCAGATTTTCAGATTTTTCATCAAATGTATTGTGCTTCTTCTTCTGGGTATTGGATGTACAGTATATTAAAGGTGAGCTATGCAACATGAAAACCTCAATTGAGCAGCTTCAGAGTTAAACCTGATGACTAAAAGAGTTGTTGTGGGGTGAATGAAGCTTCCTATTCGCCCATCCCTTAGGATTAGAACTTTAACTACCCCAATAAGACTTAACCAGGACCTACTTTGCATATTGACCAGGAAAGGGAGTTCACTTATTTGCAATTTAAGTTAAAACGCTATAAAATATTTACAGTCGTTGATTTTCTTTTGAGATGGTTTTGCAAGGCTTACGATTGCCAACAACAAATAACATAAAAGCTCAATACACAGTTCAGACAATTTGCCCTTGGGCAGGAAAAGCACACTTGTTTTCTCAGTTTTTTCAGCTTTATCTCTTTTTAATCTCAGTGTTGGCCAATGAAGGTCAAATCCTTTCTCATGTTGACTTTAAGCATTGTGGCTGAGTCTCATACCTACTTCCCCTTTAAAACTCCATTGGCTTATGGGATCTGTTGCTTGACATTGGGTCTGACCAAGTAAAGTACTTAACAAATTAAAGGTGATGTTTAAAGGGATTAGGTGTGGTGATGTGGAGAAGGAAGTAGAGCTCTATACAATAACATTTAGAAGTCTGTACAAGCAGTAGTGGTCACATGGTGTAAATGTGTTGGTTAAGAGTGAGTGACTTTTGTTGCATAACATGGTATTGTTGCTGGTTGTAAAAAGAATAGTTGATAATACTACAGATCTGTGCGAGTCAGCGCTCAAGGTATTTTGTGGCCTTTGAAAGTTATCAAATAAATTATGACAATCTCTCCATGTTGGTATATGTTGTTGGTGCTAAATTTTAAAAATACTAGACGGTATTGATTGATTATTATTTTGCAATGGCATGGTGAAGATTTAAAAGTGCTTGAATTCAGGGGTAAATCCTCCATCCATTGATCTCACAATTATAACAAATGCACTAAAACTCACCGGGATGTAAGAATTCTCTTAAAATTCTAGATCCTCAGCCCATAACTGCTTTTTTGTGATATTTATCATAATCCAACCATCATTTTTTGTAGTTTTCTTGCTAACTGACAAACAAGCCACAAACACACCCCATGCCAACGTAAACATAACCTTGGACTTAGGGATTTAAAAATAACTGGTTAGTCTTTTAGCAGAACTGACATGAGCTGGAAGCAGGCACATGGGCCATTGTCTACAATTCTGTCCATTCATACTACAATCCAACATCATGTCATGTCAGGTCAAGCCATGTGACGAGACATGTCTGTGAATCATGGGCTGTTATTATATCGGCGAAAACAGCGTGTCGCCGATATTATGGAATCACGTCGGTGCGCGTCCACGTCCGCAGATCCTAGCTGTGAACGCGATAACTCAAAAACGAATTGCCGGATCATTTTCA
>JAVQKC010145731.1:0-10611 GCA_036025475.1 Philypnodon macrostomus | reverse complement strand
AGATATTGTATTGCATTTACTCAAAACAAAAACTAAAAATGTAAAGTATATCTCTTTGTTGGCTCTAGGATTCAGAAGCCCCATCACTTAGAAAAACAGAGCTGGAGCTGGCCTTGTTTTACCATTATAACATTGTTCAAAAAGGTACAGTCTTTACGCTGTAGTTACACCCAATGTGTCACATCTATTTAGATAATTAATAATACATACTGTAATCTGCAATTATACTCAACAAAAACAATGAATAGACTCTTTAAATTTGTGTTTCCAACAGAGAGACCAAAGACTGTATTTTCAATAAGTGATGAATTCTTTGAACTGGTGAAAACCCTGCACAAGTCTGTTTGTGACTTAACCTCTGTAAGTGTCATTGTCTGTGACTGATAACCTTTTAATAGATCTCATACATGACTTATTATTACTGTGTGCAGGTCTTGCAGCCAGACAGAGATCTGGTCCTATCTGTAATATTGTTTGTTTGGGATAAAGTGGCACTGGCAATAGAAAGCCCCCAACAGCGTCACTCTGAGTCTAGAAATTTTGAGACGGTATTTTTTTTATCCAATTTTTCATAGAATACTCTCTCATACACATACATTCTATTAATTCTTAATTAATTTTAAAACCACATTTGCAGTGGGGGTTGTGTCTGTTTATGCTATGTGAAGTGGCTTTTGACTTTGAGCTGTCCACTGTCTACTGCTGTGTAACGACTGCTGAGATGACCCTGAAATTAGCCCTGCTGCTTGAACATGCAGCTAAACAAAAACATTCTTCAGGTGAAATAAATCATTGTACATTTGCAGTATTTTACTTCTCCCAATGTTGAATTTAAATGAACAACAGTATAAATAATTTGACCTCAAGCAGCCGGTGATCCAGAGGGAGATGATGTTACACTAAGCTCTTTCTCTGTCACTGAGGTAAAAAGGCAGATTGATATAGATCCAGAGAAAAATTATACCAATGCTTAAATGAGCTGTATTTTTGCATTTGGCAGGGTTCATGTACACAGCTGCTTAAAAAGGTGTGTGCGGTGGTAGAAAGAGGACTTGATGCTCTGTCCAAAGGCTTGAAAATAATGCTGCCTCAGGATGGCTCTGCTGTTACTGACTGTGCCTACATTCAGGTAGACATCAACATTACCTTCTCCAATATTTCGTCTCTTTAGATTTATACGGTTCCATCTGCGTTCTGAATAGTTTGGAGTAATTCTACTGTAAAAACTCATGTCAAGGCTTGATATTGCAGCTAGAACTTTGCATTTTTACTAATAAAAAACGAAAAAAATTAATAAATAAAACAAAAATTTTTTAGCACAGAGATTAGATATCCAAGAATTGGAATATCTAAATAACTCAATTTTGGCAAAAATGTCAGCTAGAACCATATAATTCTAAGGGGCAATTTGTAAATTAATCTTTCTGATTTTCTGAAATGTAAATTTTTCTTGTTTTGTTAGAAATATGCCCCATCAACCACATCCCATACATCAGAGGAAGGAAACAGTGAACGTGAAAAACAAGAAGACAACAGCACAAATTTAAATCTCAAAACTCTAGAGCGCTCTTGGACTAAAGATGACCTCCTGCTGGCACTGGATCTCCATTTTCAACTCAATACCATACACTGTACATCTGTACTTCGTTTGTCGCAACTGAATGCAGGTCAGCTAGCACACTATACAATCACCTTGCACTATATGAGTAGAAAGTTGTTTTATTTAATATAAAATGAATGACTATTGGTTTACAGTTGCAGAGTCTGAGATGCTTGGAAGGATAAAGAAAAACAAAGTAGCCACAGCTGTTTTTCTGATGCAAAAGGCTCTACTGGAGTTCAACATAAAATCTGAGCCCAACTCTAACATCAAGAATCTCCTGGAGGTTGTACCAAATAATATTAATGATACTGCTATATCACTGTTTAGAATCTGCTGACGGTATGTGCTTTTACTAGAACGCCAGTGTACTCTTACAGAAAGTAGGACAGGAGGAGAAAAAGCTGTATAGTATTTCAACAAATCCTTCTGCATCAAAAATCAACGACAGAGATTTGAAGAGTAATAAGGATAGACCACCTCCACCTGTCCTGGTCTCCCGCACAGACTACTCTTTGAGCTTTGCCCCTGCCCCTTACCACACAAAAGAACAAGTAAAACAAGCTTATTAGTTTATTGAAATAAAATCTCAGAATGTTTAAGTATCAAAGACATTTTTATCCCACAGGTTTGCTGGTACCAACTTCTGGGTCGTGTTGCTGAAGGCCCAAACCTCAAAGTCAGACTTGGAGACTGCAATTTGCCAGGAACGGGTCATTTGGTATAGTACATGACAAATAAATGTTGTCTTATCTTATTATCTTGAGGCAACTTGACCCCACTCTCTTTAAACAGGTACCCGCTGAGTATGGTCATTGTGTCTTAGAGGTGGAAGGGTTGCAGCCAAACCAGAAGTATGTTTTTGCAGTAGCAGCCTACAACAGCCAAGGCGACCTGCTGGGAAATAGCATTGGAGACACCACAATCCCACTGCTAGCCTCCCCACCACTGCCTCTGCTCACTACCTGGGCTATGATGGCACAGGTACACACAAAGCCAGAATGTTTGTCAATAAACTTACATCATAGTAAATTAACTTAACGTAATTCTCCCTATAGGTAGCATTTCAGACAAAGCAATATGATGTAGCTAAAAGAGCATGCAAAAAACTGTGGAGCCATTTTACCTGCCCTACACCCAAAGCTGATAATATGCAGTATCAGCTTGTCCCAGCAAGGTACAACAAGCAAAACCACACATGTATGTTTTGCCCTCCATCTTTAATAACCATGCGTTTTCTTAATCAGGCTGCATGTTTCGACTATGCAAAACTCATCCCTTGTCCTGCGCCAGTCACTCAATGCTTCCATCTTTATTGAAACAGAGATTAACATTCAACAGGGGTCACTTCAATGCAACTTTTTTAATGACAGAGGACCATTCATTTGGGAACAGGTAACCAGTACTCAAAATGAACTATCTATTATTTAAGCTAGTAAAACATATATTATGGACAAAATGCATTTTTTGTATATCAGTTGAGACTGTGTAATTTGTATCTATATGCAGATAGCCAGACTGGAAGAGTGTGAGAGAATGCTAGTGGCCATTGACTTGGTGTCTTGGTTAATTGATCGCAGTGATGCCTTACAAGCTGCTGTGGTTTGTTATCAACTTTTGAGCCCCCTAATCTACCATCAGATCACATGTGAGCCAGTGGTACAGGTGAGAAATGCAGTATCTAAGCCTTAAATAGTGAGAACATAAAAAAAAATAATTGTACGTGTTTTTAGGTTTTAACAAAATGCGTTGATGTGCTTGAGGAAAACCTACCTCTGCTCAAACAGAAATGGTCCAGAAGTGCAACAGAATCGCTGATGCATAGGATAGCCTGCATCACATACTATCTCTACAAGGTGGTTACAGCTAAACCTTACTACATGTACTGAAATGGCTTGTATTTTTTTATTTATTTTATTTATTTATAAGGACAGTACACAATAATGCTCAAAGATGCTTGCATCAGATTTTAGTTAGAGTGCATTATCATTCACATTCACAATCACATTTTAAAATGCAGTATCATTCAAAGTTCACAGTCATATGTTAAAGTGCAATATCTTACACAATTTAGAGTCACATGTGAAAGTGCAATATCGTTCATAATTCACATTTGTCAATTGCATATTAGTGTCATCTTAGTGGATTCTCATATTGTGAATAATAATTTTTTGCTTTTTTTCAAATAGGCATTGCATGGCCTCCGAGAGCATGAGAAAGCCACTGTGCTGATGGACTGTGGTTGCAAGCTTATTCAGGCGGTCTATGATGCCCAACTTCAGAAAAATAAAATTATCCCTGAGCCAAAGGGTGTAAGTTTTAAAACAAACAGGATTTAATTTGGCTGAATTCTTAGTTTATTAGTGAATGTATGTCTCCATAGATGAAAAAAGCAGATCCAGGGTTCACGTGTGAGATCAAGATGAGCCCTCACCTTAAAGCATTACTTGGAAAGAACATGAACAATGGTACTAATGGTAACATGTTACATTGTATTTTTTATTATTGGTCATATACATTTTATTATTGGCTACTTGTCTACTCAGAAAATGTTAATACAGTGACTTTCAATGAAGAGCAAAACAAAATCTATGACATTGTATCAAGCACCCCAATAAGGCGTGGCTATAAAGAAGGTAAGTGCCATGAATACACATTCTATATTAAATGTGCTTGATCTTTTGAGATTTATATTGTATTCTCTCTATAGTGTTGAAGCTAAGACAAAAAACACTCTTCCTTGAGTCTTCAACAATGCTGCTGCAGAAAGCGTTAGAGGACGGAGAGGCAGCACTGGTGATTGAGTGGGGACAAAACTTTTTGGACCTGCTAAAGTATGATCTCTTGATCTTTTTTAGTCATTCAAAAGTTGTATATATTTTTTTTACTATTACCATCAAACCCTGTTCATAAATGATGCATATGGTTTTCTAATTTACAGGAAGAACAATCATTTTGTACCTGTGTCTGGACAAAATAAAATGCAAACTACTAAAGTGCAGGTATGTTACACTGACTCTACCATATACCATACCATAGTTCTGATAAAGGTTCTTAAATACTAAACATTAACACTACAGAGACAATACAAAGGGAATTATACCAAAAATATCAGTCTATTGTATGTTGTGTATATTTACATATTTGGTCTGTACAAAAACCTTTTCTCAGGATGATATAAAAACGAAAGTAAGACATGGCTTGGTTCAAAGGGCAAGAATAAAAGGGTACAGTAGTATTTAAGTCTATATCATCATTAATATATATATTATCATTGTGTAATGTCTAATGACTGTAATATGTATGTAGAGAGATACGTATTGGAAAGATCATAAACCGCTATAAGAAGCAGATGATGCTGAGGAAGACGCACTGTGAGGAGAGTGTGTGGAGGACTAACCTGAACTACACTGTAGCTCAGGCTCATCTGGGGCTGTTTTATCAAGGACTGGCCCAACTTCAAGAAGAACCACTGCAGCACAGGTAAATCCTTGGATATTAGATAAAACTAGTGTCACTGATATAAACGGCATCTGTCATGGTTTGGTATTTGTGCTCTCTGTACGTATATTTTTCTTTATCTAGGTACAGCGAGTTAGATCCTTTAAATTTCTCCATGGTATATTCGGGTGTCTGTCTGAAGATGAGGAGAAACTCACAGCAACATCTCACACCTAAATGTGAGCCTGTCTTGGAGAGAGACAGAATCGAACCTGACGGTTAGTGAAGTGATGTACTGTACTTTACACTTTTAACAGAACTAACATATTTTGGAGCAGCCTCAATGAACTCTTTCAATGGTTTATTATTATCATATTTTCCAGCACACAAAACTGCTGATTCTCACACAGATGATGTTGGTGAGGAAGAGGATGGATCTTCTTTACACCTTGAACAGCATGTTGAAATGCTGCGACAAACTGCTGCCTCCATGTTAGATTCTCTGCATAAAGCCACTCTGCACCTTCTCCGAGCCATGGTGCTGTATGCATATTACTTTTACTTCAGTGTCCACTTCTCATATTTCCATAAGTTGTATAATGTGTATGATCTCAGGTGTTGGCTCATCGTGGTGATCACTGGGCAGTACTGAGAAGTGTGTGCCAAACCATTTGGGATCAGTACTGCAGAACTGCTCATATTGCTCAAAGAGGCGTTCAGCTTGAACTGCCATTCTTCATTACAACAGAGCAGCAGCGCCACATGTTCACCCCTCTGCTTGTAATGGCAGCTGAACTAATCATGGATATGTTGAACCAGCTAGGGGTGTGTGTCCATGTTTGCTGCACACAGAACCATTCTCTTGTGTCTAATGTTTCATTCATGCTAATCAGTCAGTTATATTCTAAATCAATAGTTATGGCGTGTTTATGATAAGGACTTGTCCGAAGAGGAAGTGCAGTCCTGCCTCCATTTCTCTGCCACTTTGGACGACACGACCAAAATGGACATGCACTGGGTCAGGACTGTAGTGGTTCACTCACTGGAGCTGCTGCATGATGAAGGCAAATGGGAAAAACTGGCTCATTTGTCCCTGCTGTTCAATACATACACTCAGTGAGTAAGAATATCTATTACAAAGCTGCAACATTATACTATGTTTCTTTGTCTTTTACAGGGAGCATTATGCTGCAATAGTTACAACTCTTCTAATCAATGCTCAGAGAAAACTTCTGGAGAGGATTCAGTCGTTTCAAGGACCAGCAGTTCCTCAGCCTCATCATGTCAAGACACAAAAAGTCACTGGATATGAGGTACACCATACACATACACCATACAAATACACCATACAAATACCTGATCCATGCAGAAATATATCTTGTGTTTAAGGACTGCTTTTATCCAATGGGCAAAGCAAATTACTAAGCTTGAGTTAAATATTAGTGTACATTTTTAGGTGACTTACAAGAGTTATGCAGGCACGCAGCTCCTCAGTGGCTGGACTCCATCAGCACATAAGATGCCCATGCTTAAAAAAGACACACTTACCAAGAATTGCTCTGCACTTAAAGGTACTGATCACTAACCCTAACCTAACATCTATTCAGACCTATTTTGGTAATATGTATTCATTTTCACCTTTTAAAGATGCTGAAATACAAAGGTCCATGGCCCTGGTGTGTGTTCCTCTGGATGTTGAAGACACTCTTTTCTGGTATCGTAAAGCTCTTGAAAAAAGATTACTATGTGTCCAGCTCTCTCAGTACAGCCACACACTATTACTGCTCCTATTGGCAAACACACAGCCTTGTAAGTGTAACTTGCGAATAAATGTTTTTTTTTCAATATGTTTCCTTATCCATTGAATTTAATGTTATTCACAGACTATACAACTCAGTCTATCCGGAGTAGAGAGCTCAGCAGATGTGCAACCCTGGTGGAGTTCGATCCCACAGTCCCAAGTGTCAAACTATTGAATCTAAAGGAGGAAGACTACAGCAGTCCAGAGGCTCTGTACAGTCTCCCTATCGGCCCTGAGCACACATCTGCCGTTACTGCAGCATACACCACATCAATCGGTAAGTAATAATCATCAAGACATACATAATTAGTTACTCTTACAATTCTGAAAACTATTTATTTTGTTTAGGCTTATTACACGAAAACAGATGTGAGTCTCTGAGAGTTGTGGCATTGCATGAACAGGGAGATCTGCAATATTACCTTGAAAACACAGAGTTAGTAAAAAAACAAAAACAATCATTGTATATATGTATGTATTTGCAATTAATTACAATAACAAACAAACAATTCCTAAACATGCTTTTGTTGGTTTGTTTTACTCTCAGGGTTGCACATTCATGCTGGACCGATGCAGTAAACTGTGCCTTAAAAAGCCCAGATGCTCTTGAAAAATGGGATGGAGTGACTTTTGGTGGTTTGTCCCTGCAGCTAAGACTAAAGCTGTCAGGAATATGGGGCTGTCTACAAGCTGCTTGCCTCACAGCTAAAATCGCACAGTAAGGGTTTAACATACACATATCATGCTACAAATTGTCTAGATTATAAAATTCAGTTTATTCCTCTAGATACATTCTAACCTCAGACATCAGTAAGCGAACTGACTACTGCCTCCAGTCGGCTCACCTGTTTAAGGTAAAGCCTAAAAATTGCCCCAGATGTTTATATGCCCTGATGTGTGTAACTGTAAATGTGTGTACGTGTCCTTGTCAGTGTGTGCTGTGCTGCTCTTTGGCTCAGCCACAGTCCGATCTTCATTATGCATCAGACAGTGTCATAGATGAGTTACTGCCTGGTGTAGACCTCTTCTCAGACTCGTCCAGAATCCACCTCGGCACCACCGTAACCAGCCTGAACTTCATCTGCCACTGGCTCTTCTCCACGGGACATTACATCAAGGTATGTACTGTTAAAAAACAACTTTGCGTTTCCATTTTACACATGCTTTTTTTAATTATATTTATTTTTACAGCTGCTTCCCATGATTTCTCTATACTTTTATTTTGTGGGGACTGTGGGCAGAGATGTTCAGCGCTCTGTCAAATGTAAAATACTGAAGGTCAGAAGTTGGTGAATTTATTCTTTTCTTTTATTTATCTTTTTCTTGTTCTTAGATTTCTTTTTTTTTCATAGATACGAACACTCACTCAAATAGGTCTGTTCACTGAAGCTGTAAAAGAGGTGGTGCATCTCTCAAAAGGAACAGGAATCCGCCTGCCTCATGGTCACTACATCAACAAAGACCATGTATTTTACCATCAAAATATGATTACTATTTGGTTGTGAAATCATCAATTTGTTGTTAACACTGACATTCATTTATAATAATAACATTTTTTTTAATACTGTAGCATGAACTGACATTTAACAGCAACAAGTCTGTTTTGGACAACATTGAGGTACTGTGTGTATAATTGATTCATGTTTCATTTAAAATGTGAACTGGTTAATTTTGTATTTTTTTATGTTTTAAGGTTTTAGAGGAACTTGTGAATTGTGATGTTGCTCCTGGGCTTTGCACACTGTATGGGTCCACACTGTGTCTTCGTTATAACCTTGCACGCACTCAACTGATCTTGGCTATATGTGCGATTATATGCAGCCCTCAACAAGGTCTGGGATGTTCTGTTTTCAACTTCCACAGTTTACTTTCATGACATTGTTTAAAACCTTACCCATTTTAACAGATGGATGAAGGAGGATCTCTGTGAATTATCTCTCATGTTTGTATATAAACTATTTATTCTGTTTTAGTTCCTAATACAGATAACAGAGAAGTCTGTGAACACAATGAACAGGAGAACAGCACAACAGAACAACACAAACTTCTGGATTTAATGTCTGTCAAAGAGCAGCTCACTCTAGGACAGTTAAAGGTACTGAACTGATGTAACATACATCATGTACCTCTCGGCATTATAGGCATGTCATTTATCAGTGCACTCTTTCTCTGTTTCTTTAGTACCTCTTGCTTGAGGCAGTGACCACTCTGTTGAGCTCCATAACAAAACAACTAACAGTTGAATCTTGTTGCTTTGATGAGAATATTGAACTGACTGTGGAGTCCAGTCTTTTGAAGGCTAAGCTCTATTTGACGAAGGGACAGCCTGCTGTCAGGTACAAAGAGTTATTCACCATGTGTCAGTCATAAATTAATATGAATATATGAATTCAAATTAACTATACATTTTTTTTCCTTTAGCTCTGAGATAGCAGCATTATCCTTAAAGCTGCTGCAGTCAGGCTCAGAAAACATGAATGTGTCCATAACTGGCTCTCAGAAAAGTGCTTTTCACCTCCAACAAACTCCAGCTGGATCTAAAGAGGTCACTTTTTCACCACAATAATGTTACAGTGTTTCTGTCTTGGATATCTGCATAGTTACTCATTTTTATTGTTCTTATATTACTTCATTTTATTTACAGGGCAGCAATCAGTTCTTTTTTGACGGAGACCTTGTGGAAATGGTTGAGGCCAGTGAGAGAACAGGATGCACACTGTGGATGCGCTGTCGTCTGGCTCTTATTCATAGCCTGACAGCACATGACACTGGCAATGGTATCAGCTCCCACACTTTTAAGACTTATTTAAAAAACAAAACAAAAATACAACTTAAATGTGTTTTGGTCTTTTTAAGGCAATAACATAAAAAGGGAGACAGCAAAGGCACTCAGAGAGGGGATTGAAGAGTGTAAAAAATGGGGCGATCCCAACAGTCAAGCTTCACTGATGCTTGAAGTTGCTCAGTGGGAGTCAGATATGAGCAAAACTGATAAATCCACTCTTTTAAAAGTAACTATGGTATTAAACATTTTGAGGAAGTGTGAATGACAGATTATGTGTAACAATATGTTTGTCGTTGTCTTTAGGAAATTGTGAGTTTGCTTTCAGGGCGACTGAATATGCCACCTCATTCAGTCATCACGTTGGCTAAAGCAGCTGTGGTATTGAGTGACATAAACAAACAGGAAAGCATCCCCTTATTAAAACGTTCACAAATGTTGCTGCAAAATCAGGTATAAATTACAGACCGTACACACTGTCTATTTAATAATAAAAAATAATAATACATTTTATTTCTTAGGCGCCTTACAATCAAACAAGATAAAATACAGTTACAATAAAATACAGTTTAAAATACAATACAGTTTATAAATTGGAGGGAGTAGGCTGATCTAAATAGATGTGTTTTGAGTCTGGATTTGAACTGAATGAGGGTGTTGGTGTTCCGGAGGTCATGGGGGAGTGATTTCCAGAGCTAGGGAGCAGAATGGCTGAAGGCCCTGCTCCCCATGGTGACAAGCCGGGCAGGTGGGACAGTGAGGTGGATGGAGGAGGAGGATCTGAGGGTACGGGCAGGTGTGGCGATATGTAGCAGGTCAGAGAGATATGGAGGAGCAAGGGGGTGTATTGCTTTGTATGTAAGTAGGAGAGTTTTGTAAGTGATGCGGTGAGTGATGGGGAGCCAGTGGAGCTGTTGTAGTATGGGTGTGAGGGAGTGCGTGTGATGATGCGGGCGGCAGAGTTTTGGACCAGTTGGAGTTTATGGA
>JAVQKC010145697.1:0-17453 GCA_036025475.1 Philypnodon macrostomus | reverse complement strand
ATTATTATTATTATTATTATTATTATTATTATTATTATTATTATTATTATTATTATTATTATTATTATTATTATTATTATTATTATTATTATTATTATTATTATTATCATTAACTTACTAGGCAGACAAAACATTAGGGTTGCAGTAAGCCTAGTGGAATCACCCCCAAAGCATATATATATAATATTATAATACAGCCCACAGAGGGTTTCAAATTCAAATTTTTTTATCAGATATTTTCTGGTATGCTGTACTATTGACTGTATAATTATTTTTGCTCAAATACAAAGTTAAAAATATCAGGTACTGTAGCTTTAACTTTTCTGTTCACTGGATACTATGGCCAATTAAGCAAGTGTATATTTTCAGTTGTGATGTAAAATGTTGTTTGTATGTTTTAATACCTTTTATATTTTTCCCTCGGTTATTATAGTTATAAGTTATGATTACAAATTATGGTTAGGGTTTTAAGCATAGCTGGATAGAGTCAGGCTTAACTGGTTAAAATTTATGTCTAAAATCCAACTGGACAAAGTAGCTAGTAATGCATTACAAGCTACAATCAATTAAAATCTATCTCTATTTGGCTAGTTGGCTAGTGTTAATGTCATGCCCTGCATACAACATTTGGCTATATCTGCATTAACACCTGCCGTGACACAGGGAGGTAAAATGTCTTGTATTAGTTTGTTGTTTACGAGAGCAGTTGAAAATGAGTGAGCTGCAGTAAAATCAAAGTAAATGGTTTGTCCTGTGCTCTGTGTGTGGGTATCAAAGACCCAGCTGGTCACAGTGTTTTGATAAAGCAGGTCCGGTGCACAAACAGCTAATTAACAAAGGCAGCCCCTCCCCTCCCTGACGTGTTTGCCCGTCTTTTCCATTTTATGGCCTTCAGTATTGCGCCCCACTCCGTGAATAGTCCGAGTGTTTATTATGCACACAGCAGCACTACTGACCGGCACAATGACACAATTGTGGCACTCCTTCCATGGCACAGACGCTTCAGTACGACCCCGGGGTCAGTTGCACATTTCCGCCAATAACTTCATTCACACTTTTTTTTATAGCATCTGTCTTGCCAATGTGGTGTTTGTAATGTCATCTCATGTCAAAATCTATTAGGAAATTATACAAACAAACCTCATCAAGTCTGTGAGTTTCCTAAAATAAAACAATCAAAATTTGAAATGCTTCAAATCTGACCCGGTTCTATGATGTAAAGTAGGTGGTCTGTAGTCTGTAGAGGCCAGGGGAGGGACTAAAGTAAAACTCCACTACTATGAGTCAAGGAGGTATCTCACAAAGTCTGTTTTGATGTTGCTGTAGAGGCCAGGGGAGGGACTAAAGTAAAAAATAATAATTATGAAAATTACTTACTTTACATCATAGAACAGAGTCAGATAAAGCTATTTCTAAATGTTTTTACACATTTTTTATTTTCTTTGCTTTTGTTATTACACGATTGTCAATGGGTAGAGTGAACTAAAACACAAATCCAAACAGTAACAACTTTTCCAAACTCTTTGTCCTCCTCATGACATATAGCATCTTTAACATAGCATTTAATTCACAGGATCTTTCCATCTGATACACCTGATGTTTGATGACTATGTGCTGTACCTGATGGAGTCGCTGCACTGTCAGGAGAGAGCCAATGACCTGATGAGGGCCATGAAGAGTGAAGGCAGCACAGGTCAGTCTCTGGACATGTTATTAAATGTAAACATTTTGTACTGGGGCTGCAAGAGTAATATTAAATTGTTTTTTATGTCAAATATTGCTATTTAGATTAGATTTGCTATTTTGTTTTTAAGAGCAAGATTAAGTTCACAAAACATTTTAAACCTGTCTGAAAGCATTAACACACACAAAAAATATTAATTGGTAAACTAGAGTCAAATGCCTTTCAGAACATGTTTGTAGAGGTTAAACCTACAAGCTAAGCAGATTTTTAAATAGATTTTGTTTTGTATAGGGGATATGATATTGCCTAAAAAATTGCAGCTTTTGTGATTTGCTATTTGCGACTGTTAAAATTCTAATTTTTATTCAAATGCCATTTATTGTGCAGCCCTAGTTTGTACTGGGTTAATTATTTGGTAAACATGAATTATGAAAGAAACAAATTTCTTCCTCAATTGTATTTTATTACGCAGCATTTTGATGTATTGTCTTAAAGTCTGTCTTGTCCGTTCACTTCCAGCAGAGCGTGAGGAAGACTTCACCCTGACAGAAACCACCCCCGCCTCTCCCTCCCCAGGCTCATACTCCCCGGCTCCATCGGTCCATTCAGTAGAGGTGTCTTCAGCCAGCTCCCCCAACGCGGCCGTGTCTCCAGAGTACACCGGAGTCCCTGCCACCACAGGTAAGACAGCCTTATCCTGCCCTCCCATAGAACACCATAGCCCTACTACTACAACACAGTCTTCTCTGTGTCTGTATATGTGTCTGCCAGGCGCTGTTCAGTCATATACCTGGTCCCTTACATACACAGTGACTACTGCAGGTGGCACCCCTCCAGAGGCCGGTCAGCAGCTCTCCTGTATGAGGAACAGTGGCCCCGTCCCACCCCCGTCCTCCATGCACCGCATGCCAGTCTACAGAGAGGAGCATGGGTAAGAACTGGGCAAATAAGCACTAATACAAGCCTTTTTGTCAACAATGACTTACAAAGGTCATTTAATTATGCTTTTTGCAGGTATACTGGCAGCTACAATTATGGAAGTTATGCAAACCAGCACCCTCACACTATCCAGAGCCAGTACCCCAGTCTAGGACATGAGCCCCCACTTCCAGGTCCCCTCCACTACTCCGCCTACCATCGCTCATCTGCACAGGTCAGCTTCTGGGAAACTCTACAGTCAATCTGATCATTTAGGAAAGGGATATATGTTAAAAATACAACAAGGCATAATTATCACTACGATGTTGATTAAGAAGTGATCTAAGATGTTAGTGTGTTACTCCACATCATGCCTGTCTTTTCTTGATGTAGTGACAGTCAGAGTAGGGCCAGGGTGCATTAATTCAATAATTGTTGTTGAATGGTCTCTTTTCTGCCTGTGACCAAAAGGCAGCTGAGCTCTGTGACCTGCACTGACTGTCTTTTTCCATGTCGTTCCTAAGAATGAAATGGCCTGTGTGTATATTTAGTGAGGAAAAAGGAAGAGGGTACTATTTGGACTATTTTGGCCTTGTCTGGGCTTAAATCGGGCACAATGTAAGTGCTTTGTCTGTGTAGGAAATTACCAAAAAGAGCTCAAACTGTCCATAAGCTTTAGGCACATACACAGATGTGCTCTGATATATAATACAAGTTCAGAAAACTCTATTATTAGTCCACTAATTACATTGACTATAATGTACTATAATTTCAGCACATTTTTTATTCACTTGTGAATGTGTAATGGTAAAGTCATTTCCAAAGACAGGAAATTACTATTTGCAGGGTCAGCATACTTTGAGCCACAGATCTTAAGCTTGAAAATTCATCATCAACTATAAGTTTTATTGAAGACACAGAGGTTCTGCCTTGTGTCATCTTTAAAATCAAAGGTATCTTATGGTCATCTGTAATTACATATGCAGATTTGCAATAGTGAAGATTTTACACATATGTCATAAATTACATTAAAGTGATATTTTATTTTTTATCTTAAAGTTGTATCAGTGAAACTATGCTATTTAGTGCTGTTTTAATAACTCATATTTTACTTATCTATACCTAGTACCAGCTCAATGGGCAGATGTCCAGGATGGAACCCTGTCTGATGGGCAGTACTCCCCGTCTGCACCCTGCCCCTGTCACCCCCCGGTGGACAGATGTGTCCCCCGGTAACAGCTGTTACAGTAGTCCACCTATGCACTCATCACGTTATGCTGCCTCTGGAGATATGTACTCTCCCCTCGGCTCTCGCAGGAACTCCGAGTATGAACACTCCCAGCATTTTCCGGGCTTCGCCTACATTAATGGAGAGGCCACAACGGGCTGGGCCAAATAACCACCCCTGTGTCTGGCACCTCATCAAACACTGGAGTCAAAAGCTAAAGTTAAGGACGAGCAGTGTGCAGTGGCTTATAATCATGCATGACACTGGGACAATGTCTTTCAGCGATCTTCTGGATTGTCTGTACTTGTGGCAGTGATGTATGATTTATGTGTAAATGAGTAAATCTCTTCATTTAAATGATAAAAATTGTCTAAACTGCAGCAAAATCATTCTTATTGCAATGCTGCTGCCGAGATGTGCCTTTGAGTTTAGGAATGTATACATGTCAGTGCTGCACAGGCCTGTGTGAGCATTGACTGGTGCATACAGAGAGGTCTTCTATTCCTCAGAGCTGTGTCAGTGTGAGGAGGAGAGAGTGTCCACTTCTGCCTTAACATGAGACACCAGTTTGAGACATACATAGACTCAACACTGAGTTATCTGAGCTGAAGTCTCTTTGTATTGATCTTTTAATAATGATGTGCTCTAAGAAAACACCTGTGTGTATGATGTCATGGTTTTTCAGTATTTTGTGTGACAATATATAAATATATATAAATATATAGTATGTATTTTCAGTAACTTTGTAACATGGTGTTTTTTATGGATAGTAAAGAACGCGTTAACATAGGGTTGTGTGTTTTATAATGCACCCAAATCTGAGGACCTATTACCCTATGGGTATTTATAAAAATAAGAATATATGTACAGTATCATGAAGTCTAGTAACTTTCTGTAAATAAATGCACTGAGCGCTGTCTGTAAATGGATGTGTATGTGAGAAATGAAAAAAATCAAACTCAAAACAGTGACTGTTGTCCTTTTGTCCTGTACTTTATTCTTTAAAAGTGAAGACATGTATTGTATGAACATGTATTGCACTTAATATTAGAGGAAAGGTTAATGTCGCTCAGACTGATTTTTACTTAACAAAGAGACAACACATAGTGGGGGTGGGTGAGTAAGAACAAGGCCATGCTGCAAAAAGAAATGCTTTTGTAAAGAAAATGGTCCTGCTGGGCTGAGGTCACTGAACCTCTGACCCTGACCCCTGGGCAAGTATTTGTAAAACATAAACCCTTCAACAATAAAAACAAGCATTTATATTGTAGATTTCAACTTAATTATAATCTGATCTGCCAGTAGGCTATGTTAGCACTTCCACTCAAAGATCTAGAAGATGATCCTAACATCAGATAGATGACTGCAATTATCACAAAAAATAATGTGCCGTTTCCCATCTGATGCCAAAACTCACAATTATTTCTGTGAATTGACTAGTGTTCATTGGGCTGTTTGTTTGGGTCTGTGAAAGGACCGCCCGGATAGAACTGACAGGGGCGGGGAGGATCAGCTGAAACCAACACAAGCACACAGCTGTAGGTAGTTTAGCTACACAATCATTATCTGCCTGTTTCTGTACTTACACATACAATGGATCTGAATCAAATGTTGATAGATATTAACGGGGGAAGTAATGAAGAAATCGAGCAGCTCCTGCAGCAGTATAACCGAGAGGTGAGTCCGGACTCTTCCCTTTAGTATGCAAAACAAACACACAAGCTAACGTTAGCCTGTTTATGCTAGCATGCTAGCTTTATTTTGGGTAAACGCCTAACTATTTAGTGTTATCGCCCCATATTCATAACTGATTTTGAAAGAATCACAATTTGAACACTGACTTGGTTTAGTTGGTTAATTTGTAAAACGCAAATTAATGTTTGATGGCTTATATTTGGCTAACCTACGTGACCAACCTATAATTGTTCGTGACCATATAAAACATGTTATTGGATAGGTTTATAATAGGATATGCTTTAAATCTGTCATTTATCACAAACACCATAAAAATATATATGCATTTGTGACATAGACTGCTGTGTTTAAGTAGCATCTTGTGTCTTTCAGAACAGCCGCACCTTCGCCTTTGAGCCGAAGGAAGAAGCCCTGCGAATTGTAAGTGCCTCTCCTCTAGAGGGTTCAAGATTAATTAATTTATTTTCATTGTTATAAAGTACATACGGGTAGACAGTGGTTAAGCACTGTTTAATGTGTAAAGTTCAATGTGTATTGTTTAATTTTACTGCTGTGTTATTACAGAAACTGTGCCAGAATATCCTGTCGACCCTCGGGAGGCAGGTGCCGTCCAGTTGTCAGCAGACATGTCTGGAGACACTCCGCATCATGTCCAGAGATAAGCGTGTCCTGGCCCCTGTGGCCACCAGGGAGGGCATGCTGATCCTCAGTCATATGGCCAGGCTGAACGCCGGAGAGGATGGACCGCACAACCAGACAAACCAGAACAACAGTCTGTCAGAGGAGGAGGGGAGGGTGGTGGTTGAGGCCTTAAAGTGTCTATGCAATGTGGTTTACAACAGCCCTGCAGCTCAGCAGGTCAGTGTGGATGTGCAGCTGGTGAATGGGCTATGTGCTAAACTACACAGCGCTCACACGTGGCATCACGAGGTGGGCCTCTTCACTCTGCGCCTCCTCTTCCTCCTGTCTGCGCTGAGGGCCGACCTCAGGACATGCCTCAGAAGAGAATGCAGGGCACTCACTCTGCTCATGAAAATGCTCGAGCACACTCTGGATATAAACTGGGTGGGTCCGTATGAAGCCGGCCGCCCGGACCCACAGGCCCTGCCCATACCTAGAGAAGACAATGAGAGAGCCATGGAAGCACTTAAAACACTCTTCAATCTCACACTCAGTGATCCAGTTGGGGAGGTAAGTGTCTTGTTCAAATGCGTGGGAAGTAATATTATTCACTATATGTGTTACAATTCTACACTCATTGGTTACAGGCAGCATATGGTAGACACTCAAGAAATGTCCAACAAAAGGTACATCAGTGTCACACATAAATAAAATAGAAATATTTCATCTACTTGGTTTATCTAAATGGCCCCTAGTGGATGAATATGAGAGTAAATTGTTGTCTGTCTGTGTACTGTATGTCTTTGTGTCAGCCCCTTAACCCTTAATGCCCATAGTTGCTTGGATGAGAAACCTGTGACATCATAATAGGAACCAAAAAATTAAACTGAATCAATGTTTGTACACATTCTTTTATAACATTTAAAGTGCAGAAAACATAGCGCATTCATTTTTTACTATTTTGTCATCACTGTGTACTGGAGTGGATTGAAAGACTGTCTTGCAGCCTCTGTAAGTGTTATAACTAACAGTATCAGTAGTCTTCTAGTATATTTCTACAACCCATGCAGACATTTAGTTTTTTTATTTGAATGTCATTAATTTAGAGTAGTTATGTCGGTAGCACTTTACAGCACGGTAATAATATGATAATTGCCTTTTATAAACAATCAAACCACAATCTGTGGTTAATGTCCAAGTAATGTGATTTCCAATCTTAGCATATCCCTGATCATAGGTTTACTATTTTTTTTACCATGCTAAATACTGAACATAGCATAAAATTAGGCCTGTGCTGTCGTCCCCGACAATAATTGGCAAAGTATGTGCAAGTTAGAGACTGTCAAATATACCTGACTTCCAAATTTCAATTCAAAATGGCTGACTTCCTGTTTGTTAGAGGGTGGGGTCATAATATTTTATGTTGGGTACACTGTGGAAAATCACGGTACCAAGTTTCATTGCTCTCTGCCAAAGTAAGTGGGTCCAGGGTCCCATAGGGGTCATACACATGGGGGCGCTATAGAGGCATTCTTTATTTGACCTCTGTAATGTGCCTATGTTCATTAAATATACAATTGCCCGGATCACTGTGACAACATTCATGAGATTTTGATTTTGTTCAGCAGGATTATCGGCTCAATAAAAGTGCTTCAGGGCATTCATTAGTGTCGTTCATGATCAATGTGATTCTATAATATCGTACAGAACAGGGTCACTTGTCAATGTTACGATGAGTTCTCTTCCATTTGCTTCTACGGTCTAAAACCATGTAAAAAAAAGCCAACTCCAGATCAATGCTTTTATTCTCATACTTTCAAGGCAGTGTGTGCTCCATGTGTGAGACCTTTACATAATGAACACACAGTTGCTCCATAACTGTATCCCTTCTTGTCTCCCCCAGGCTTCCATCCATGGCGTTACCGACGGACAACGGCCCCTACTACATCGGGATGCAGAACATGAACAACACGGTCCATCCTTATCCTGACCCCCACCCTCCAATGGGTCCACCCCCTCCCTATAACTTACCCCCTAACGCTCCCCCCAATGCCCCTTTCCACATGCCCAATCCTGGACTTCCTATTGCGGGCTGCCCCCCTGGACTGGAATACCTCACCCAAATCGACCAAATTCTGGTCCAGCAGAAAGTGGACGTGGCCGAAATGATCATCGGTTGGGAGATGAGCAATGTCTATGTCATCAAAAACAGCACGAGGCAACAAGTCTTCATCGCTCGTGAAGAAAACGACTCACTGACGATGCAATTCTTCGGACCCCTACGGCCCTTCGTCATACACATTTATGACAATATCGGACATGAGGTTTTGACCGTCAGACGTCCAATGAAATGTGGCTCTTGCTGTTTTCCGTGTTGCCTGCAAGAAGTGGAAGTTCAGAGTCCCCCGGGTATGCCTATCGGGTACGTTATCCAGAATTGGCACGCGTGTCTGCCCAAGTTTACCGTCTTGGATGCCAACCGAAGTCCACAGTTGAAAATTAAAGGACCTTGCTGCGATTGTAGCTGTTTTTCTGATGTGGTTTTTGAAGTTTTGTCTCTGGATGAGGAGACGGTGGTGGGGCAGATTAGTAAACATTGGGGAGGGTTCCTGCAAGAAGGATTCACTGACGCAGACAACTTTGGGATCTCGTTCCCCATGGATCTGGACGTCAGAGTGAAGGCGGTGATGTTAGGGGCCTGCTTCCTCATCGACTTCATGTTTTTTGAGACAAACAAAAATAGTGATGATTAGTTGTAGACCGAGCTTAATGCTGCACTGCCTGTTTGTGCCTGTCTCGAGGCTTTTCTCAAAACCCTCCCACTGTCTTACGCATGAAGCACACACTGCCTTGTACGCATTCACAAACCAGCACGTATGAGAACACAGGCCATTGCTCGTGAGAAGCAAGAACGTTCTCTCGGCATTGACCATTCATACTCCCCGAGGACCTCATCAGAACACTACTGATGAGGAGCTAGATCAGTAACAGTTATCTTATCTGGAGCCTCTGCTGATCATCAAAGTGGCGTATCCATTGATGCACTGAAACCCACATTGCTTATGAATAAATGATTGGTGTTCGGTGGTGGTCGGAGACTGGCGGTCAGTGTGCCCCAGGGCAGCTGTGGCTTGCTTACCACCACCGGGTATGACTGAGGAGTGCATGAATAATGTAACTGTAAAGTGTCTTTGAGTGTTGAGAAAAGCTCGGTATAAAACCAATTATTACTGGTGAAATAAATCTGCATTTCTTCACTGACCATAGACCTTGTCCCCAAACTGAGGCGTGGCCCTTCCCATTACGGTATGCATTTGACTAGACCCCGGCCCTCACGTCTAGGCAGCTTCAGGATCATGCCACTATCAAACCCTGACCAGTCCACTTGATTTTGTTGAATGAGCTGTTATTATTGCGTTGAAGCCGATAATGTAATAAAGTCCGATTATGTAATATCTGCCTAAATGTGATCAAGCTTTTACCGTAATAACATTTTGCCGTTAAAGTAATAAGTGGAAATAGATTCACCAATGTTCCCCCACAAAATCACCACAGAGACACCCAAAAAGCACATAAGTGTAGTGTATAATGTGAAACAGTCTTTACAGTTTACTGTTTAATAAAACCCCAAAAATACTGTGTGTTGAAAGAAGTGATGGACTGTATGGACTATGCCGCTGTAGCTACATTAGTTATCCACTAGATGGCCGCAAAAGAGCAGGTGAAGGCAGCTTAGGTCCTGGGGTCACTGAATAAGAAGCGATATATTCACTATTAAATCTTTAAAAGGGTGTTGTTTTTTATTTAAAGGGCTGTATCAAATCAAAACGCTTTAATTTTGTAACAAAGTGTAAAATTACTCATTTACATATATTCATTATTAACTTTTATTTGGTTGATGTAATGTTTTATTTTTTATTATTTATTTTAACGGGCTTCATTTAACGTATGTCATACAAACTGCAACCTATTGTTTATTTGAAATGAAAGATCAAACGGGTACCTATTGTTTATTTGAAATGAAAGATCAAACGGGTACTTATTGTTTATTTGAAATGAAAGATCAAACGGGTACTTATTGTTTATTTGAAATGAAAGATCAAACGGGTACCTATTGTTTATTTGAAATGAAAGATCCAACGGGTACCTATTGTTTATTTGAAATGAAAGATCCAACGGGTACCTATTGTTTATTTAAAATGAAAGATCAAACGGGTACCTATTGTTTATTTGAAATGAAAGATCAAACGGGTACTTATTGTTTATTTGAAATGAAAGATCAAACGGGTACCTATTGTTTATTTGAAATGAAAGATCAAAGGGGTACCTATTGTTTATTTGAAAGAGTAGAAATGCTAAATCACAACTCAGTGTAAGAATGTGATTTTTAAATACTTTAACCTCCACAAACGCGAAGTCTCCCGAATCGTTTAGTATTTCTGTTTGTATGTCATGTGTGTCCTGTCAGAGAGAACCTGAATTATGTTGAAAAGTATATGTTTATAATAAACAAGGTGACATCTAAGCTACAAATGTTGAAATAATATTGTGCTTGATTAATGAGCCGAGAAGATGTGCAAACAGGGCGTGCACAGGGCACTGAAGCGAAGAGCAGACAAGAACAACCACAAAGAAAAATTCCCCTTCGAGCAGGTGCGACACCATGCGAGGGTCCCTTCTGTGGGTCCCTTCTGTGGGTCCCTTCTGTGGGCCCCTTCTGTGGGTCCCTTCTGTGGGCCCCTTCTGTGGGTCCCTTCTGTGGGTCCCTTCTGTGGGTCCCTTCTGTGGGTCCCTTCTGTGGGCCCCTTCTGTGGGTCCCTTCTGTGGGTCCCTTCAGCAGCGACACCCCAAGGTACCACCGGCTACACATTTTTCTTTGAACGATGCACAAAAGAACTCTTTCTCCCAATCACTGTGGAAATAGTGTATAATAATAATATAATAATGTCCTTTTTCACTTTTCTGTCCTGATTTTTGGCGCTAAACTAACTCCTCATCACTGTGTCAGGAAAGAGGCGACTTCATTATAGCCTATATTTTATTTTTTATTATTATATAACATTATTTAAAAATCTGCATTAATGCATCTTTTTTTATTATATTAAATTCTACTCGAGCTGACTACTGTCTTCTTCGCTCCTGAGAGAACATAAACATTAGAGTTCAGTATGAGTAAACCTAAAGTGTTTATCTCATAGCCCATTAATACTTAGAACTAGCATGTCTGGATAAAAGTCAGGCTGTGCTGGGTCTCGGGGCTGAGGAGAAGCCACAATGAACACCATTGGTTGATTTATTTAAAACAATATTTAAACCCTCAGCAAAGCGCTTTGGGAGAAGCTGGAAGAGACCTCTGCGATCGACCTTGAGACGAGTTAACGAGATGTTGTTTCAAACTGACAGTACACTTAACGACTGTAGTCTGCAGTCAGCCCCACACAGATCAGCTCCATTGTTTCATATGCACTTGAGCAATGACAGAATACATAAACAAAACACAGGCAGTAATGCATTTTCTATCCTTTATTTCACTTTCACAGTCAAAATGTTCAGCCATCTTCTGAATAATTACCATAACAAACAGACAGACACTGGTGGTATGTGGAGGACTGTTTAGACCTAGTGGAGGAGAACTGGGTTAGACTGGTCTAGAACTGTCTCGGAACTGGGTTAGACTGGTCTAGAACTGGGTTAGACTGGTCTAGAACTGTCTCAGAACTGGGTTAGACTGGTCTAGAACTGTATCAGAACTGTAGATATGTACCTGTGTGCAACAGTTGAAAAAGATCCAGCAAAGACTTTTTGAGTTATTGCGTTCTCAGTTTTGGCCCATTATTAATTAATTACTTAATATTCATTGAAGAAGTACCCAAATCGATACAGTTCTGTGTCTTTATGGTATGTACCTGTGTGCAAATGTTGAAACTGATCCGGCAATTCATTATTGAGGTATCGCGTTCACAGCTAGGATCTGCGGACACGGACGAACACCGACGTGATTCCATAATATCGTCGTTTCGCCGATAGAATGAGGTGGTATTTGTGTGAAAACCTCACAGTGCTAAAATGTAGATAAAAAGACTGAGACTGATACAGATGACGAATAAAAAGTGTATAGTCCGTAAATTTCCTAAAATGAAAAATTGCTAGAAAATAATCTAATAATAATAATAATAATCTGTCATAATTATTATTTGACTTTAGTCCCTCCCCCTGACCTCTCCAGCAACATCAAATCAGACTTTGCAGGTTACCACTTTGACCAATAGTCATTGAGTTTTACTTGAGTCCCTCCCCCTGACCTCTACGGACTACAGACGACCTCTTTACATCATAGGGGTCACAGGGTCAGAGGTAAATTTGAATATTTTTTTAATTAAACGTTTCCTTATTACAGCTAATATATTGGTAAATCGTGAGTCTAGTGGTTTTTGACTCGAAGCCTTTAAACCATCACAGAGGAGAGAGTGATGTCTCCATCGATCTCCATGCTCGTGATCTGTGAAAGATGGTGGAAGCGGTGTCTGTAGTCGTGAGCCTGCATCCCGTTCACGATGATCCTGAACGACTGACGCTCACAACAGATGGTCAGCTGAAAGAGAACAGACAGATACTGGTATTTCTCAGGGAAATAACGGTGTAGTAAAAGAAGTAAAATCAGGCAAGAATGGGGGGATAAGCCTCAGCACACTGTGTCTAGATTCATTCAAATGAACAGAATACAGAATATTGATCTTGATTGGTGTCGTTCATTTTTCAAAATGGCACAAAATGTTTCTTTAAGCAGTGCCAATTGGTGTTGGCGGACATTTTGTGACACTTTAGACGAAGGAACTTGAACAAGAACTAGAAAATCTATAGATTAAATGTACTATATTCTGCAAAATGGACTTTTCTGAGCTTTTAACAATGTTCTAGTGTCGTTTCTGCCTCAAACACTATCGTCGTCTCCATGAGCTGATAACCAAGACTCACCAAATAATTATGGCACAATTACGGCAAACCACAAAGTGCCCCTGCTCCTGCACTGTTAACAAACAAAGCCAGAGAAGTATGTTGCCACCTCCACTTACAACGCATCTGTTTGGAGAAGATGCTTGGGTTTCAAGGCTTTGTTTATATCCTATATATCACTGTTTATTTTATTTTATGTTTAGATATATTAGGCTATATTTATTGTGAATTGTATTTGTGGAGATTATAATGTGGTAACCAACAGTTTGACAAAAGAAAACCTCTTGTTGGCAGGCTGATCCAGGATTATTCACTTCAACTAATGTTACTAATGCAACTGGCACAAACTGAACTGGCAGATCCTGAAGATACAGTTATTGTTGAGGTCGTATTCTAAATAGACAGAAAACAGCATAATCTAGGACCTTTAACCAACGCTTTTTATTCAATCAGCCACTAGGAGGAGCCACAGATCAACATAGCACCAATATCACAGTAGACTGGAGCTCAGCAGTGTGAAGAATCTTACCGTAAAGGCCTGGCCTCGTTGAAAAGGCATGGCTCCTCCTCTCTCCTCAGAGCCCCACCTCTCTTTCTCCTTCGTGTTTCGCACCACAGCGTTCTCGTTGAAGCGAGGGTTATAATGGAGGGCGATCCCAGACGCAAAACACAGATTCACATTGAACCTGGAAGACAAAAATCTGGATTATCAGGGGCTTGACATTAACACTAGCCAGTTAGTCAAATGCTGGTAGATTTTCATTTACAAATTCTGGCTAATAAAAACATGAATTGGCGAGTAAAGTTGGAAAATGGCTAGACACGGTGGCCAGTGAGCAAAGCCCTGACATCTGTAAATATATTTGAATTTTTTTATGCTGGGTGCTCTACTGTTGATAAAAGGGCCTTGTAAAAAGTCATCAAATCAACAGAAAAGAAAATATTCTCTGGAAGAAACTGCCAACTCCAGATGTCTCAGCAAGTCCAGAAAAATCATCAAAGACAACACTCACTCAGGACATACACTGTCTGTTCTCTTGCCCTTGGGTAAATTGTATTGTATTATCTTATCTGACCCTGTGAATGCACTGGGGCAACCTGTCAGGAGCAACCATTCGCTGCAGTTTCACAAAAACAACAGACTTCCTGTCTAAAGGTTTTACAGTGAATTCAGTCTCAGTCTCTAAACGGCGCTCTGTAGAGAAGAGGTATGAGGAAGTATCTCTGTGACTGTGACTCCACCAGAGCAACTGTGGTAGGTGGTACAAAAATCATATCACAGCCCAAAGATGTGATTGATCAGTTTATTAACATGATCAACATTGAACACGTAACGCTTCAACCACACAGCTCAAATGCACTCGGCCTATTGAGTTAGTGCATAGTTCCTCATTAAGATTACCAGGATTAACGATCTACTCTCTGTTGCTGAAATCAGTTGAAACATACTTCCTCTTTTCTCTATCACAGTGAGAGGAAGGACAGGAAGCTTGGGCCTGACTTTCTGGAAAATCACATTACTACGTGTTGTGAAAGTGGCTGGATTTACAGAAAATCCACTGTTACTGAGAAAACGAATGTCCCTTACAATCTGTAGTGACTCCAAGAATGGGTCCTGTACCTGTCTGACACGCTGCCGGCTTGACTAGAGAAGCCTAGAGAGTCCTGAATGCGTTTTGGGTGATTTTAACAGTGGCTTTCACAGTTACACACACTGGATGGATTCATGTATTCAAGATTGCACGTGTAACAGTAAACTCTCTCCACCAGAACACAGGTAAACACGCCTGTAACCGGCATTCCCCACCTCTGTCATGTGACCCAACAGCAACCACACACAACACGGCTGTATATCACTGACATTTTCCACAGATCTTAGTCAATACTTTATGTAACAGGCTTAACCCCATATCTCAATACCTTGTTGCATGCGGTTGGACAGTACCCTGGATGGTGATAGTCCGACCTGGCATGAGTCCACCACTGATGGCACTACGATACGGGATAGCCTGAAACAACATTACATAATAACATATATCCTGTCTAAAATGTTGTAATGCAGTAATCTTTATTTCTACACACATACTCACAGGCATGGCTGGAGGAAACCCGGGCTGAGCCGGGAATCCGGGATGAGCAGGGAATCCGGGCTGAGGAGGAAAAGCCGGACCGATCGGAAAACCTCCAAATGTGGGTATGGCCACCTGAGGAACGAAGAACCCAGGCTGAGCAGGGAATCCGGGCTGTGTCACCGGAAAGGTTAGTCCGTTTGTGATCATTGTGATATCGTTTTTATGTGATATACAGTTTAAGAGTTTTCAGAGGTATCTGACCTGTGGGCTTTGGAAGGAGACGGAGGAGATCTCCACTTTGCCCTCGATCTTGATGGTGTCCACCTGTTGAAACGGGATGCGGTGCCTGAACTCCATGAAGTGTTGGTTGTTGATGCTCACCTGGACACCGCAGACAGGAGTGCATTTGTGAGTTTACAAATACATCTCATCAGACTCCCAATAAACTGAAGTGTGTCCAAAGTTTGACCGGTACAGTATACATAATATGCATCTTAAACAGCTCTGACCCTATCTGCCAACCGTAAAGACACCGTGTTTTACCTGGTACGCATGCTGCCTGACGGTGATGGTGATGTTGAACCCTGAGCCCGGGGGAATGGGGGCCTGGTTCTGCCTCTCTTCCGCCCCCCAGCTGCCGAACTGAAAACTGTTGCTCACCACGGTGCTGGGACAGCCGTATCGAGGGTTGAAGTGAAAAGCCACGTCTGCGTTCTGCCTCGAGCCACACTGGAGGTTTATATGGAACCTGAGGCAGACAAGAGTGTTACAACGTATATATTATTAAAGGGGCCCTGATTGAGTTTGCCATTAGATATTTCACAAACACTGTATTGAAGATTTGGACCAGATTGTATTATTTCAACTCAATCTTAATGGCAAAAAACATATATATTTCACAATTTATAATACAATATTATTTGGGATTCTGATAAGCTGCTCATTAAATTATTCAATCTTCCCTTTTGAATCACTTTTGGGCCCTGAACCACCAGTTGAGAACCACAGAAAAATATCACACAGAATAAATAAGCCTGCACACGCATGTTTATAGGATAATGTACCTGTCAGCTCCAGGCAGCACTCGCCCGCTCACAGTGACGGACTTTCCATCCTGAAGACCTCCCTGGATCGAACCAGTGAAGGGGATCCTCTATAACAATATTATTATATATTAACAGTAACACAGGGAGGACATACAGACTCCACTCAAAGAGACTTGAAGTTGACCTGGGAATTGGACCTGCAACCGAATCACAGGAAACACATTTTTTTCTGACTAAGGTATTTTGTACTTCCTGGAAATGAGGGACGTGTACAGAGGAGGGATAGTGAATATATGGGACGTGTACAGAGGAGGGATAGTGGTTTAGACCTGGTTAACGCATTGTTTTAGTCCTGGTTAAGACATGGTTTAGTCCTAGTTTAGTCCTGGTTAAGGCATGGTTTTGTCCTGGTTTAGACCCGGTTTCCTCTTGTTTCAGGCCTAACATGACCCAGGGGGAGCTCCTGTTGAGGACCCTGCTAGACCTGGTTCAGACCACGAACAACCCTGAGCTGGAGACCTTTGTGTTTTATTTGAGGGAGATCTCTCAAATCCCGGCCTCAGAGCTGGTCGAAGTATCCAGGCCTCAGATAGTCAAAACCCTGTTAGAGTACGAGCGTCAGAACGCTGTTAGAGCAACCATCGTAATACTCAGGAGAATGCTGAAGAACAGCCTGGCAGACGAACTGTCCCGTGACTCAGGTTAGAACTACTGCTCTATAAGAACATATAATCTGTATATCTATAGCCTTATGCTGTCATCCCTGGTAACATAGGTCTGTATCTGCAAAATGGCTCCAAATCTGACAAAGTGTCCCATAGGCATCCAGAAAATAGGGGTGCTATTGAATTATTTATTATTTTTAACTGTACATCCTCATGAAATGTAACTGTTCATAAAATTTTTGTTATTGCCTTTACAGCTCCAGGGCAATAATTACTTTTTTAATTAATTCATTAATCCACTCAATTCGGCATATTCATAATAATAATAATAATAATTCATCAATTTTATATAGCGCTTTTCACAACTACTCAAAGACGCTTTACATATTTGTACATTATTCATTCACTCCAGTCACACCTGATGATGGTAAGCTACTTATGTAGCCACAGTTGCCCTGGGGCACACTGACGGAAGCGTGGCTGCCAGTTTGCGCCTACGGCCCCTCCGACCACCACCGAACACCAATCACACAACCACATTCATTCATAGGCAATGTGGGTTAAGTGTCT
>JAVQKC010145694.1:0-17477 GCA_036025475.1 Philypnodon macrostomus | reverse complement strand
CACAGGTCTAAATCAGGGCTAACACAGGTCTAAATCAGGGCTAACACAGGTCTAAATCAGGGCTAACATAGGTCTAAATCAGGGCTAACATAGGTCTAAATCAGGGCTAACACCGGTCTAAATCAGGGCTAACACAGGTCTAAATCAGGGCTAATGCAGTTCTGGTTTAGTGAGAAAGTTTGAGAGCCACAGTCCATCTAAAGCCAGTCTAGTCAATGGCCCTAATGAATCACGTATGGGATGTGATGTTTAGTGTCTTATTGTACAGTGTGTAACCCTATGGCTTATTGATTGTCCATATGCTGTACTCATATGCTAATCCACTAGACTGAACACACAAGAGCAGACAAGTCAATGTGTGTTGTCAATCAAAGACTCAAGGCTCAATCAGTGCAGATCTGAGTATAATTATTGACTCCAGACTGAACCATTTATCCCTCTTCAACAGGCACGAGATCCATGAGTCTTTTTGTATGTGACAGAAACAGTTTGATCCCCAATGAAAAATATACACCAAGGTTTTATTGTTCAATATTTTAACAAATGAGAATGTTCGGTGATTTCTCTTTCACCGGGTGAGAGAAAGAAGAGAGAACTCACACTAACGAGCCATGACTCTCTATTGAGCAAATATTCAGAGCTGGATGCAAAACATTCATCATATAGACACATAGATCAAGGATATCTACCTGTAGCTTCACAAGGCCTAGTATGTGCTTGTTCATACACACATCAGGCGAGTGACAGACAAGACAACAGACTTTATCATGATTTTGAATATGTTTTTCCAATATAATACAGAAAGAATCCCATGGGTATATTAATTTAAGTATAAATGAGCCACATGCGACACAGCAGGGATTCCTCTTGGATTTTCCCCAAAGTTAACTAATAATGAAAAAGCATTGCAGTAGGCAATAGTGTCATGATCAGTAGTTTCCTGTTTTATTTTGTGACTTGTGTTTTGGTCTTGCTTCCTGTATTTCCTCCTGCGATTCCCTCTTGTATGATTACCTGCCACACCCCAATGTGTTTCACCTGCGTCTCTGTGTTGAGTCCCTGTGTTTTCCCCTGTTCTGTGTCTGTGCATTATTCGTCAATGAGTGGGTCAGTGTCGTGCGCGTTTGTCCCCCGGTCCAAGGTTCCCCAGTTTTTGAGTGAGTTTTGTTTCTGTTTTTGGACTCCTTTCGTACCGTTTCCCTTTAATTATTAAAGTTCCTCGAAAGTCTGCATTTCGGTTCTGTTTTTCCCCATCACTCTGACAAATAGATTTTGTATTTCAGAATCTTTATCTTTAATCTTTATCATATTATGTCTGATTGAATAGGCTATAGTAGGTCTGCTTTTATACCACAGCCCACTGCCATTTCTTTTGGAGAATATCTTCAGTGTAAAAATGGAAAATAATGGATGCTTGGTCTACAGTGTCTACAGTGTGGGCTAATTGTCTACTCACATTCTGATGACTGAGCTGTTTCCAAAGTCTCCAAAGGGAATCCTGCCAGTCAGGAGAGGGCCCAGCATGATGATCTATGCACAAACTCAATCAATACAGCCATATTAATATTGCAATCGAACGTCAGAATGATGTAGTCGGGTCATTTAGGCGCGCAGAGATAATGCGCTTGGTGGCACAGGATCAGAAGCGTGAACAGACGAATTGGTCAAACTCAAAGTCAAGAAATAAGTGTCAAATGAACACGACAGCTTTCAGAGGGCCTGGTAAAAGCTGACGGAGCAGGATACATCACAATCTAAAGCACTTATGGCTCTAGATATGACACATCCAGTCATGTTTCTGGATTATTAGGAGGAACAATTAGTCAAAAAGAGTTGGGGAAAGAGCAGCAGAAAGTAGGCGTTTTGTCTGGCCGACCTAAAATAAACAACTGAAAAACACATTTTAAAACGTCTTAACCATGGTTCGAGAATGTATTAGGCTTATTATTATAACAATTGCTAACATAGGCCTACTACAGGGGAGGGCAAACTATTTGACTCAAAGGCCACATGGGGTTTAAAAATGTGCCAAATGGGCCGGCTGATATTCTGTATTCTTTGTAAACTGCAATCATTTCTTGAAAAATTAGACATACAGCCTCGGACCTCAGTGAAAACATATGTCTATGTGGAGTTAACTGGTTACTTCAGGTTATAAGAACATGAGTCATAATTTGATAATTTAAAAAATATGAGAAAATGCTTGGCGGGCCGGATTACAAAGCCCAACGGGCCGCAGTTTGCCCACCCCTGGCCTACTACATTCTCATAATACTCAATATGTGATTTAGATTATTTAAATTTAAATTATTTAACTGTAGCGTTGTTCTGTATCTGTAAGCTCAGTGGACCCTCGGGTTAGCTAGCTGCTAACTGCACTTAACTGAAGTTCTTAGCAGACCAAGTGAATCACAAACGTCAACATGAGTTTAGATTCTTTGTTTCAACAAATCCTTGTAACCGAACAACAGCTAACAGAGCAGGCCCAAAGGTTTAAAGAAGGTAAGGTTAGATCATTTATATGATTTAATAAGTTAATATTTAATAAGTCTCATTGCTAATGCTATTAGCCTACAGCTAAATAAACATCACATTATTAGTTCATAGTATTTTCATTTGTGTTTCACAGTAAAGGTTTCTATAATCAAGGTCAAGGAGAAGATAAAGGCCACCATTACACAGTATGAAGAAGCTAGTCGAGAACTTGAAGATAAAGTACGTCTTCATATATTTCATATTTATTTTTCTTTTCAATGTACAGCCACACTACTTAGCTACCTTTTAATGACATGTAGCAAGCGTTAGCCTGTTTAGCAAATGTTACTGTTGCCTTATTCCTTTCACTGCCCAGACGGTTTCTTTAACATTTTAAATATAGTATTACATTGGTTTAAAATGTCCACACATCGACTTTAACAAGATATAGATCAGCTTATCTCAAATTTGCGCTGGGGCCCCTGGTCAGAGTAATATTCAGCATGTTGTCTAATATTTGGACTGATTCTGTTCTGTTAAGTTGAATAGAAAGTCGTTTACTATAGACAGTTGACTCAAATACTTAGGCCACTCTTTGGGCTTGGCAGAGGGCAAAGATGTGCGTATTGACTTATTGATGCACTGATCTTTATGATTTAAAACACTTGATCTCTCTCCTCCGTTTAATCAACAACTCTAAGGATCAATTGTAAGTGCTGTGCTGGAATCAATGGCTAATTTCCACCGGATAACATTAGTGAACCCTCTTAGCATGTGTGCAATATGAAGTGTCCATTGACCTTTTCAGACATATTGCTAACGTCTTCCTGAACATGAGCTCAAAGGTTCAAACTGCTCAGGCTAATTAGAAAAATTGGATGCCATATTGACTGTTTAGCAGTCTATTGGCATGATAAGTATTACATTAATATGTGACGCAACTATGGAATATTGAATAATCATTTGTAGAGTGTTAGCAGCTTGCATGACAGTTACGACAGCAGTTTTAAGATAACAATGATGTCTGTGAGAAAAATGTAATTTTTTTATCCTGTGCTCAGAGCCAACAGCTATCTGCCATGACGCTTCAGAATGATCTGATGAAGAAGAGCGTAGAGCGGATGTCAAAGCAAAAAGAAGAGCTGCTCAGACAGAACGAGCACCTCAGGCAGCGGCTGGTGGGTCTCAAAATCAATATCCCCTTATACACGCAGAGCCTAACATCTTCACCAGTATAATATTCAAGCCTTCAAACTGAATTTTATCATAGATTATTAGCCAAAATAAGCCAAATGAATGTTAACTTTGACAGGAACTGATGATAACAACAGTGCATCAGTCTTATGTAGCGCTTTTCTAGACATTCCTAGACAAGTTAGTAAGTTACCTCTGTAGCCAGACAAAGATGTGGCTGTGGCTTATTTGGGTTAAACATTCTTCTGGTATACTGTATATTTAATCTTTAGCTATCTGTCCTAGTAATTAAATAAAGACAAGATAAAGACTGGCTCTTTTCTGAGGTAAAAATAGTCAGAAATAATGACTAATATGTCATAGAGGAGTAATGATACATTGTTGTATATCGATATGTCATCGTAATGTGATTCATGTCATTTTTATTGACTTTTTTAAATGAAATCTGAGCCGTATAAAATATTCGTATCTTTTATAAGTCTTTTTTGAGATCATAAGTAAATATTTGGTCAAATTAGCAGATAATATTGCCCATAAATCATAATATATCACACTATATCACAATATATCGTGGTAGTGTTTGAGATATCGTCAGTCCACCGTATCAATATATATCGTATCGTGAGAAAAGCTGTGATTTACACTCCTAGTATGTTGTAGTTAATTTTTTTTTCTGTATCACTGTCTATTGATAAACCTGACAAAACTAACACAGCATTTTGGAACATGCTTTTATGATTAAATCCTTAAGTCCTGTTTCCACTTGGTCTCACTGACAACACATGACCACCACAGCGATATAACCATTCACAGTTTATCATCTTTCAGTAAAAATTATATTAACATTACAGATTTGTTTATTCCAATACATATTGTAAATCATGGTATTTGTTGCTATATCTATGTGAATGTCTTGATTTGATTGATTTGGGTATTTTTTATCAGGCCTCCATTGAGATGCAGAGCGCAGAAGTGCAGACAAAGTTCCTTCAGGATATCTCCAAGTTCAACAGTGACTTGAGTCTTTGTGAAGACAGAGAGATGGTGTTCCAAAGCCACACACGCACTGAGATTCAGGCCCTGCAGAAGGTGGAGGAAGATCTATGCAACGGTACAATACAATCACAAATCATATTCAGCACAAGTAACTCTTAAAATGGCATCTAAGTTACAGAGTTGTGCAAAACATGACTTTATATTCAGTGTGAAAATGTCATGTCAAAAATAGAACATATAATTACTTAAAAGAATGAAGGAGAATTATGATTTGTGAAAAGCTTCCTGACACATTTTGTATAATAGAGACTATACAGCATTAATGAGAGTCTTTGTGACCCTAGCTTCTGTGTGAAATATCAAAAGGTCATATACAGATGAGAGCAGGATAAGGGTAGCAGGGGAACTAATCCAAAATGTTGTACATCCAGTGGTTAGGCAAGAGTTATGTTAGCATAGTAGGTAGTCAAAAAGTACATTAGTTAAAGAAATCGATTCATTGATTTATTATTGGTCTGGTAGCTTAGAGGTTCAATTTACCAAATCAAGAGAGGGTTACATTGGAAACGACCAGTACGAGCCTTGCCAACTTGATTTGGTAGAAGCATTAATAGTTTCGAATTGACAGTTGACATTATGACCAGTCATAGATAAAGTTTGTTACCATATCTGTATAAAATATTAAAATAACCATCATGTTATGTAGTCTGTTGTTGTAAATTGGGCAACAATATAACATTAGTTCCTTTGTTTAAGCAGAGATGGAGCTGATGAGGCAAAAGAACAGCCACATTAGCTCTATTCAGAAAGAGAAGGAGGCGCTTGAACTGGAGCTACGTGGTCAAGATGGTTTTCTCAAAGGTAAAAAGAATTTGTCAAAGAATAATTCAAATCCAAATAACATACCTATAGAAATGCATCTGAATGGGGTCGGGGGCGATCATTTACCGTATTTTCCGCACTATAGGGCGCATTGGATTATAAGGCACACTGTCAATGAATGGTCTATTTTCGAACTTTTTTCGTATATAAGGCGCACCGGACCATAAGGCGCATTAAGCGAAACAAAACAGTCAGACAAGTCAGTCAAACGTTCACAAATAACTCTCAACATTGTTCAAACGTTAATGAGCGTATTCACACTCAACCTCGTTCAGTTGTAACTTAAATGTATTCAGTTATAACACGTAACATACAACACAATACGGTCACTTTTTCAGTTTATTCCTCGTCCACAAATCTCTCAATTTCTTCATCTCCAGTGTCCGAGTTGAACAGTTGAGCGATTAGGGCATCCAGCGCCCGGATCCCCCTCGTCATTATCCGAGTCTGTGTCGTTGCTGTTACCTGGCAGTTCAGTGATGATTCCTGCCTTCGTTACGGTGAAGCATAGTACTACTAGTATTACTCCGCGACGCTCCTGACTCCCGGAGCTTTGTAGTTTACCGAAGTCGTACCAACACATTTTGACAGAGCGCCTTGAGCGCCGTGTGACACAAAATCGCTTGGAGGTCAGTAAGCACAACCAGAATTAATCCATATATAAGGCGCTCCGGTTTATAAGGCGCACTGTTGGTTTTTGAGAAATTTAAAGGTTTTTAAGTGCGCCTTATAGTGCGGAAAATACGGTACTTGTGACTTGTTGTTGAGACTTAGTTGGCGAAATCTAGATGTGTTTACTGGACTTGAATCAGTTAAAACAACAGCTACCACAGCATAAACTGGCAAGACTTTATAAGAATGGGTGCTATTATCACACTTTTAAGTAAGCAGAAAAACTGTTGGTGGCTAACCCAAATTGGCCCAAAAATAAAAAGTGTTCCAAGATGCAAATCATGTGACTAGAGCCTCATGAGTGTGCAAACATCCGTGTCTGGTTATTTTGACAAAATAACTAAAGCTAAATATGGAACAAATGTAAAACGAGGAATTCAGTGTGTTCAACATTTTTATAGGTCTTTCATATGTATTTTTTATTGTCAACAACACAGCATTCTCTATACACATATGCTCTTATCATTTTGACTGAAAGGAGTTTCATTCACCCCACAGCAACTGATTTACCTATTGCATAATGTCCAATGCTGTTTAATGAATGTGTAAAACAATGCATTTTCTTTAATATTAGCTTTATGAAAAAATATATAACCCACTGTTTGATTTTAAATTGTTCTTTAGCTGTATGTGGTTTCTCCTGATTTGTGGCTTGCTGTGACACAGATGTGGATTGGCAGCTGAGTGAAGCCCAGGCAGTCACAGAGTCTCTGAGAGCAGAAAGTGTGTCAGTCAGTTCTAAACCTCTCACTGACAGCACCTGTCTAAGGCAAGTACTATCGCTGTCTCCACAGTCAACCAGCTGACACACTGAACCCTTACATTCACCGAGAACTAGATTACATACACCTGGTACAGTATTATGATTTTATATGCAATGAGCATTAATTACTGCTCTGTGTCAGTTTTAAAACCATTTTCTGACATGCTTTAGAGTTTATACTCCTGTTAACGATTATTAAACAAGTTGAGGATGATTTCAATAATCGATTAATCATGATTAATTGTTTCAGCCTTAAGGTGTGTTTACTGTGTTGTAAACGTTTGCCACAGCTGCTTAGCTACTAAAGTAAACTAAAGCAGGTTTTCTGCCAGTCTGGCCGTAGTTATATTTCTTTAAAGATTAATGGAGTTTTCTAACTATTGCTATCACTGGTATGGCACATATTTTCATTTTGATATCTGCTTTATTTAATGAAATAAATGAATTGAATACAAAAAACAAAAAAAACTTTTCTGTAACCAAATTGAATATACTTGAGTATGTCTGGATCCCTATATTTTTGACACACTCGCAAATGATTGGGTTGTTGCCCATTTCTGGAAACAAGATGTATGTGTGCCTTATTGTCCAGTTAGAACACATTTTAAACACACTTTACATACATTTTACATACACTTTACATACACTTTACATACACTTTAAATATACTTTAACTACACTTTAACTACACTTTAACTACACTTTAACTACACTTTAAATACACTTTTAAATACACTTTTAAATACACTTTACATACACTTTAAACACACTTTAAATAATTAAAACTTTTGGACATTACATTTTTATGCAGCCCCAGTGCAAATCCCTAAATAAAATCCCAACCACAACACTTCAGCAGACCTCAAAAATGTATTTTTTCCTAAGCCTGGTGAGCCACAGCAGTGTTTAATTAGCCGAGCATTTAGTGTTCTATGAAAATGGTCCAACAGCCTGGTTAGTGGATACAACTGTCCACCTCCCAATTAGCCTCAGTGATTTAAAACTGGAGGAGCGCTATTGAAGGGATGGTAACTACTGGACTGATTAAAGTGCTGAACAGACCAGTATGCTCAGCTCAGGCCTGCGTTTCCGTCTGGCTGCGGTCCAAACCCAAGTGTAAATAACCAAGCATTAAGAGCATTTAGGTTAATTAAGACTTTGATTTGCTGTGTATTTCATTTAGACTACAACAGGAAGAGATTGAGATTGATGCAGAGAGATGAGCGGAGAAATGAATGGGGTGCAGCCGGTAACGCATTAGCCTGAATGGTACAGTGGCTTACCAGCAAAGAACTGCAACATAAATACACATTGTCTTTAGTGGACACAACAGGCTTAAAGGTGCAGTGTGTATTTTAAAAGTAAAATAATACATCTTAAAAGTAGCAAAGGACTAGTGAAATTACCATTTCAACCCCTTCATACATTCACAACTGCCTGGACATAGTGAGTTATGTTATGTTATGTATAGTTAGATTTTCTTTGGGGACATATCCAGTCTGACACTATAAGTGTTGAAGTGCTTCACCAGACGCCAACAATGCCACAAAACCCTAATTATAAGGTATTTTTCATTATTTTTTTGCTCGATTGTTTAATGCTTTTTCCAGGTAGAGGTTATAGGTGGGTAGAGATCATAGCTACCTTGGGCCTGAGGCAGAGAATGCACCGAGATAGGAGCCCTGATTACTCTTCTACCGTTTATGATATGATAAACAATATAGTGTCATTTTTTCCATTATATCTTATGACAGTTTAATTATGTACAACCAATAGATAGCACATTTGCCAATGACACATATGAATTAAATGTACTTCATCATTTGGATAATAACATCTATGCAGTTTTCTATTTCATCTTATATTGGCAATCTATCGCCACTCTTCCATAAACATGAACATTGCATCCTTTTAGTGTGGCAATAAATGATCACCTTTAGCCCAACACTGAACACACACACAGATATACTGTATATATCTTTGCAGTAAAATATGAGGATGTTCCAGTCTGTTTGCTTCTTCACAAAAGAACTTCCGTTATTTAATTAAATGAGTGCTGATCAATAGAGTTCCGGGAAACTAGGTTCATTGTTATTGCTGACGCTCGCCTTGGATTATTGTCTGCTCTGATGGGTTTGAGGTGATTAATAAATATGCCCCCATCTAGAAGACATAAAACTCCCACGTTTGAGACCCAGTGAAACCAGAACATCATGAGACGCCATTCTTTGTGTATTCCATCTTCAATTGTCTACAACTCAAACATGTAGGTACACAAGTAAATTATTAGTATGTTGACTAGATTTTTTTTTTTATCATTGTAAAACTAATTTGTAGTTCAAGTCAATTTTAAATACACGCTTGTTAAAGTTTTATTAAAATCAATCAAAACATGTACAGTAAAAATGTATCTAAATATACAGACAAACAATGTGAAATGGAAATATCACAATTATCTGTCTATAACCGTCTTGAATTTGGTTTTTGGTGTGGGTTTAGAACACTTAGAACACAATTGGAAGACAGGCGTAAAGAGGCCACTTCCGCCACTAGGGGCCAGTAAGAAAAAGTAATAGTTGTAGTTTTCGTGAATCGTTTACCATTATGAAATGGAAGGGCTCAGTGGATAGAGCATTTACAACTGAATGAGAACATTTTCAGTTTAATTCTATGCAAGACAATAACCATCTATCCTTTTTAGGTTATCTCTTATGTTAAACCCACATTTGCATTTCTAACAGGCTGGTCATTACTACCGATAAAACCAGAATGACTGGCATAAGATATCCTTTTATGTACTTTATATCTTCTTTATGTCTTCCTTTTGTCTTCCGTTTTCCAGCGTTGACCTGAATCATGGCTGTAGTTAGCATGTCGTCTTCATCCGTCAGCCTCATTACACACACACTAGCCCCCTGAGTTACCCCCTGGGCTTATTAGCCTGAGGAAGTGCTGAGGATGCACTGCCTCCTCTCACTCATTCTTATGATGGGCCATGCTCAACTGCAGCCATCAATCCTGGGGTCTTCAGCCCTTCTTGGCCCCCTTCTTTAAAGACCATATTTAACTCTGTGCTTATTGATTGCTGGAAATTGAATGCATGTCAATTTGAGTGAGTGCTACAGTCATTTAAAAAGTGTTCAGTGTGCAGAAGAGGGCAGCTGTTCACTGTCACAGTAGGAGGTGAGGTGTCAGTCAACCTAGGCATGGATTTGTGAGCTATAGAAGGCAGTAGGGGCATTCATTGATACAGGTGACATTAACTGTGATGGGGCCTTAAAGGGGAAATCACATGCCTTTTTTACATTGTTAGAGCAATGTGAATTTGAACACCTCTTGTACAGCATTTAACATTTAGCTTTGACTAAACTCTGTACAAAGTGGCCTTTTTTATCAGCATAATCACTATGGATGGTCTGGCTCTTACTGAATATTGTAAAATGGGTTCATTTGTGTCAGTTCCATGTATATTGATATTTTTCCCACCAAAGATGCTTTCACAATACCTCAGCTGTAGTGTCATAAACACAACAGAAATCAGAACGTCCCGGTAAAATATATTTGTTGTGTTTTCTGGGCACAGATCTCACAGTTTACAGAGTAGAAAGACTAAATTACTCAGGCTGTATTAATGTGTGTTGTGTTGTGCAGGTTACCCACCCAGGGTGTCATTACAGCCAGACCCGCCACTGATCCATAGTGATAATGTTACTACACAGGCCACTTTAAAAAGGCCACTTTACACACAGTTGGGTCAAAGCTAATGAGCCACTCTGGTTTGATTGGAGCTAGCATTTAAATATGGAACTAGGTGTATTCCAAGACTAATTCATGCCCAAATTTGGACATAAACCAGTTTTGAACCAGGTCAAAACCAGAACGTAACCAGGACTATCAAGACAAAAGCAGGTCTGACTACCAATAGAGCCAGCCCATGTACAAAAAAACACAGGTATTTTATGTTATGGATGGCCATGCTATGGACTACAAATTCAACCCATTGTTCTCGGGGGTAGGGTTCATCATTAGGTCACAACAGTTCAAATTTGTACATGTGATTTATCCCAGTCATTCTTTCTATTTCATTTCTCCTATGGGACCTCCACACACCAGTACTCTAACCCCCTGAGCATCATCAGCAATATGTGCAGGCTTTTATTGGCTGCAGTTTGTTAGAGCAGGACATGAGATAAGTCACCACCATCAGATAAGCAGGTCATGGTCACTGTTTTAAACATGGCTCACTGAAATCTTAGGTAATTAGGTTTTATATTTGGAACTTGAACAGCAAATGTATGTTTACGTTGTTAAGTGGTAGTCAAAATAATTGCTTAAAAATATGTGCAGATTTGCAATAAATTTCAGCACATAGGTAAAAGTATGTGGATTTTGACCCCCCTGGCTATATTCTATAAGGCCTTTGCCAATATTTATTTTAGAATTTTAGAAGTATGTATATACATATATATATATGAAATATATTTAGTCAAAAGGATAGCACAATACTCACATACCCAATACTCGCATACCCAATACTCCCATACACAATACTCCCATACACAATCCTCGCATGCACAATCCTCGCATACACAATACTCTCATACATAATACTCGCATACACAATACTCGCATACACAATACTCGCATACACAATCCTCGCATACACAATACTTGCATACATTTTTTATTCGTGGCTACATCCCAAAAAGGTTTTAACACCTTTGTTCTTCCTATCGGCTTATAGCAGACACCCAGTAAGACTCACTTTATTCAGGCTTGGGGCTGGAACAAAAAGTATACAAATTGGCTTATGACTTATTTGAATTTGTACACCTTTTAACATTGCTGTATTTTTAATCAAATGAGGCTTCAACGTGAGGCTAACCTATTCTTTTGGTTCATTGTTTTATACTTTTATACATCATCATTATAATTACTCTGAAAAGTTTACTAACCTTTGCTTTTTCTAGTCGATATGTATTGAATATACACACGTATATATTTTTTAAACCATGCTCTGGAAGACGGGCCTTTATTGAAACTATAAAGCACTTACTTCTGCGTCTAAGTCTGTGTTTACTGTCTGATTGGTCTGTAATACCTTTGTGATAAAACATAAAACTGAAGTTAATACCAAACAGTGATGGAGAAAACAATAAAAAAAGGCACAAACATTATTTTCCCCGGCATCAATACGTTTAAACTCAATATAGTGTTGAAGTGAGGCTGGGCTTCATAAGTTGCAAAGGTTTTCATAACATTTCATTGTTGGTGTGCTTCTGTCAGGTTAAAGAAGGAGCTGGAGATGCACAAAGAGGGAGAGCTGGAGCTACTGCGAGAGGCGCTGAACTCAGAGATACTCTTCCTACAGTCTGTAAGTCGATGATAGCATATGGGTCTGTATATGCACACTTGTTGGCCAGAGGTGGGTAGAGTAGCCAATAATTTTATTCAAGTAAAGTAAAGTAAAAAGTACTCATTCACATAATTACTCGAATAAGAGTAGAAAAGTACTGGTGAAAAAAAAAATCAATTTTTTCACATAAAGCTGTTCTTACATGACACACAGAGGTGGTAAAAGTACTCTTTCTAGATTTACAAGATTTTAGAGAGTAGAGTTACTTCAAAATATTATTACTCAAGTAAAAGTCAAAGCTACTCTATGAAGTACAATGTATTTAAAAAGTTAATATGTAAAGTAAATGACGGAGTAAATGTAACTGAGTACTACCCACCTCCACCTGTGGAAATACAGTAGAAACATATCACATCACAATTCAAAGCACTCATTCACACATGTTGAAGAAAAACGTTCCAAAGTTCAAAACTGAGCATTATCAAAATGACGGACGGGAGCAAAAAATAATCTGTCAATGACGGAAAATTCTTGGTTAACGCAATCTGCTCACAGGAAATTTTGTCTTTGTCGGACCTTTCTCTGTACATTCAAGAGCTGCTACAACAACTACTGCAATTACTAATACTTCTGCCCAACAAACACATGGAGACTTTAACGTTTACTTTAGTTTTCAAATCTTGTTAAAAAGGTTTTTGGAAGAAAGATGTAGTAAATGGGGAGAACCCACACAGTAACACAGCGAGGACATGCAGACCCAAACACAGGAGATAAAAGTGAGCGGGGCCAAGGATAAAAAATAAAACCTCTTGGTTAAAAGATAGACGTGTGAACCGCCATGTAACCCCCAAATATATTCTGGCTTGTGAGCAGATAGAGGCCAAAGCAGATTATGTTACCTAGACACTTCCTGTTTTTTCTGCAGAAGTTGGCAGATATCCAGAGGAGTGAGCAGCAGCAGTAGGTCTCTGATGAACCAATGAACGGTTATGAAGCTCTCTGTTGTTCACAAATAAACATTTAGGAAAGGGCGAGTAGGAACAATAACAAAGACGACAGTAGTTGAATGTATGGAAGGAGTGAAACCCGAAGTTTGTCCAGAGCAGGTAGAGATACTGAAAAGAGCGACTGCTTGACTAAAAGTTGTAGCATTGCTCAGTTGTAGCATTGCTTGTAAATTCTGAAAACTTCAATAAAAGTCTCATATGAGAGATGCAGTGGTTAGATTTAATGTAGATTGTAGAAAATATATTATAATATAAGTTGGTTTATAATGTTTTCTGTTCTTTTATAACCAGATGGGTTTTATTCTGACTATGATTTATGTGGTTTAAGTTGGACTTGGAGTATTTCAATAAATAAATGTGATCAGTATCTTGAACTACATTGAAATGTTAAGGCAGAATTCTGAGCTCACACGAGCCACTCATTTTCAGTAGTGAAATGTTTTAGTCTGCCGCCATCTAGTGGACACTGATTCACCATGCACCGTTTTCTTCTAATTAAAGTGATTCTCAATTGAACCCCGTCTTTTCAATAAGAGCCTGGTTTCCGTTTGACCGTGACCCCCTAAGACAGAAGACAGAAATGCAGACAAGGCAAGAGCATTCATAGGGGCACTTAACCCTTATTAACCACTACACCCACTGACATTAGATGGAGCTTTTTACAAACCACTAGACTATGCAAACCAATATCTTCAAAATGGTTTTACATAGCAGCATAGAATAGTAGCAGCTCTGCCTCGATTTTTTTAAATTTTTTTTATTTATTTGAAGGGACAGTGTACAACGACATTATGCTCACAAAACAGATGTACTGCACCAGATTATAGCTAAAAAACTAGTTTCCATCTGCAGTCCCTGGGAAACAAGAACAATTAATACAATGATTAGTCCTGGTTAAGACCTGGTTATGTCTTGTTTTGGACCTCATTTAATCCTGGCTTAATCCTGGTTCCTTTAGCACTGATCCAGACTTTATTGTGTTACTGTATATAACCCATTCAGTATTATGTATTTTTCTGCAATTTTTTTTTGTTCCTTGATTTAGTGTTGATTAGTCAGTAAAATACCATCTTTATGCACTGAAATAGCATTCAGGAATCAATTAAATCTAATGGACTATACAAAATCAGTTCATATGTTCTCAGTATGCCAACCCACATACGAGGCATGCGTTCTCTGGTTCTCCCTGTACACCACCACTATTTAGTTCAATCAGGAACTGCGCCATGACCGTGCTCTGGAGACTGCTGTTAGTCTTTGTGATGAGACAGTCCTGCTCTTTGGGGAAATAGGCTGTTTTTGCTCCTGCTACTGCCAATTCAGCTTCTGGAAGATATCACATGAAGAATAATGAAGTATTCAATATTACTGTGCCTAAAGGTGCAGACCATAAATACCATATCATATACAATGATGTAAAGAAGGTCATCTGTATTCTGTAGAGTCCAGGGGAGGGACTATAACCGTAACACTCACTCTATTGGTGAAAGTTTGATCTAATGTTGCTGTTGGGGCCATGTCATGGGAGGGATTAAAACTAAATAATAATTATGAGAGATTACCTACTTTACATCATAAAACAGGGTCAGATATTACATTTATTTTAGATGACTATCATAGCTAACTTACTGTCAAGAAAAAAAAAAAAACTGCTTGAGGGCCAAAAGCAGAGGGCTGAATTAAATCCCATCAAGTGCTTGATTGGCCCCCAGGCTTCACTTTGGACATGTCTGGTTTATTGCTTCTTCCACTATATACTCTTCAGTGTCCCAAATCCAATTCTGTAGGCTTGGGACTTCCTGGATTCCTATTAACTATTACCATTGCACACTGCCAGTCTGTTTCCTCCAACGTACTGAGTCTGCCATTTGTAGCCCGTCATCTCACTGCATTCATCAAACACACGGCTGATTCTTAGAAAAGAAAAGTCATAGCCCTATAGGGGCACAGATAAATAATCAAAATAGACTTTATACTGTTATTATGGATTTTTATACTCCGGTCAGTCTTACAAAGTTGCATAATGGTTTGCAGAATCGCCTGAGGTTGACCGTGACACACAGTAACCCTCCATTTTTAGGAACTTCAGCCTCGGGACACTTTGGCTCTGCTCCCCGACAATCTGAGAGAAATGGAGTTTGTTGCAAAGTCATTCTTATGATTTTAAGGGATTTCCTATCTGGCCAATACTATAACAAAAAAAAACTATCTATTTCATATTAGTTTACCCCCCTAGGTTACGGCCATAACCTAAAAGTTGGTTGTCAGGGTTTATTTGAGGCCTATTGTTTAATGACTTTGAAGGGTAAAAAGAGGATTTCGTATAGTGACAGAAAATCACATATAAGTGAACTGTTGAATTTCCCAAAGTGAATTCATGCCAATGTGAAATTAGATCTGATTAGCCAAATATTGAGATTGATTGAGATTAGCCATGATTAATTGATTATTGAAATAATTGTCAACTAATTCAGTAATCGAAAAGGGCAGTAATTAAGCCAAAACTGTAAAAAAAAACAAAAAAACATTTTAAGATAGATTAGAATATGCCTCTAAAATCCAGCAATTCACTGGCCTTCGTATATGTTTCTCCTAGAGTTTGTGTATGTTATTTACATGAGAGCTGGTGTTGGTGCAGAGCTTGTGTCAGTCTGGTGATCGAGCTGAGGACTGCTGCCGTCTGCTGAGAGCTCCACTCAGAATACAGAGAACCTCCACAGTCTACTGCCCTCTGGTGGACAACAGAAGGGATCGGTTTAGTTCTAGCTTTACTGTAGATCTCACTGTACAAGCCAGATTTCTTCACATTTGGGTAACTATTCCAACATTCCTTTTTCACTATGCCAACCCAAACATGTGATGGATAGAGCGGGACATGGCAGCTAATTACAGAGTATACTTTGCCTTTATTTACTTTGCCACTAATGTGGTTTTCGTATATATGTAAAAACATTTATTGATGAAGATAAAATAAGATAAGATATATTTACCTGGAGTTGCTCTGAGAGTTGTGTGTGCTCAGCCTTGACGGTACAATTCTGTGGCACGTGTTTATCTTGAATTGAACTTGAGAATAAAACTAAGACCAAAATAATGTTAAGGCTTATTTTCATCACAGCATTTAATCATTTTGCCTAAATATCCGACTAGCACGTACCTGTTAGCGTCCAGATGCAGAGTAGTGTCCTTCTAAACCCCATCTCTCCAGTCAACTGAACTGACCCAGAAGAACTCAGCCGAGCAGTGCCAGGTGGATTTATTGACTCAGACTGCCAGGCCAAAGTTTACAGAATTGGCCAATATCGTGTCATACCTCTGATATTGGAGTTTGGACGGAATTTCACAAAGTTCCATTTCCAAAGCGGACGTGAACTTTGTCTCAGAGTAGAACGTGATAGCTTCAGACTTTTCTCATTTTCTGTTGTCGGTGCTGATCTGTGCGCTCCAAAACACTGTAATCATTTCCAGGGATAGTTCAGATTTCTCTTGGGGGTAAAAATGGTAGAACAATGCATTGAAATGTATCAGAGAAGTTTTGGGCTGTTTATCGAGTGGTCCTTGTGGTTAGCTCAGGCTTGTCTATGGTCATCCAGTGATAGTGTGTTTACATAGCTATTACTGGAGTTGTTAATCTCCAAAGTACATCCTGTGCAACATTTGAATCAGCAATACATCATAGGGCTTCATTTTTAGACTATAATTGCCGGTGAAAGTTATGCCTTCTCAAAAACATGTTCCTATCAATTTCTGCACTTCAATTCTGATCAAAGTCACTATAATAACCCTGCACACAAACTGGTGCTCTGTTTTGACAAATGTACAGCAAAAACATTTCTAGAATCAAAGGCATACTGTCTAAACTAGACTTAGAGAGGCTTATCCATGCCTTTATCTCCAGCAGGTTAGACTACTGTAACGGCCTGCTCTCTGGACTCTCCAAACGAGCGATAAGACAGCTGCAGTACATCCAGAACGCTGCTGCTCGAGTCCTGACTAAAACCAGAAAATACGATCATATTAGTCCTGTCCTCAGGTCTCTGCACTGGCTTCCTGTCGCTCAGAGAATAGACTTTAAAACAGCTCTGCTTGTGTATAAGTCTCTCCATGGCTTAGCACCAAAGTACCTCTCTGA
>JAVQKC010145650.1:0-22571 GCA_036025475.1 Philypnodon macrostomus | reverse complement strand
TGCACCGTAAAGGGCTGGAGCAATGTGGATCGGGCGGTGGTCGAAGGCGGGAGTTCCCTGCTTAGACTGCTGCCTCCGCAACCCGGTTTCGGACAAGCGGAAGAAAATGGATGGATGGAATTCTGATTGAAGAGGTTAGTGCTCCTAGTGGGTTTGATCATTGGGCTCATTCTTATTGGGTGGATTCTGTATGTTCTCACCGTGTTACTGTAGGTTTTCTCTGGGTAAAGACATGCATGTGAGAAGATAATTGGTGAGTCTAAACTATCCCTAGTGAATGAAAGTGGACGTGAATGCACCAACTGGCGACTGTCTAATGTGTACACCGCCAAAGGCCCACAGATGCTGGGATAAGCTCCAGCTACATGACCTTACACCATGTATGCATCTAGCTCACTACAAGCAGACAGAGAAGAATACTAACTCCATGGCAGCCATATTTCTGTTGTGGTAGAAACCCTTTTCTTCAAATCCTAAAAGTCTTTATGGCGGTAACACTTTTTCAGAAACACACAGGAAGTCGGCGTGCTCCTACAGTGGAGAGAGCTCATTAGCTCTAGTTGCCCTCACTAGACAGGACTTCCTCTGGTGCTGAATACTAATCCTACTTTCTTCTATGCAGGGACTGATAGAGCATGAAGCAACACCATATCCAGGCCTGGTCAAACTTACATTTTGCTTAATTAAAGATTTCACAGCTGTCAGAAAAGTTGCTGAGACAATAGACCAATTAACACAACCAATCATATTTGTTAAACATGATCTTTGTAAAAAGTGTAGAACTTTATTTGAGTAGCTTTTAACTGAAATCGTTCATGTAAACAATTGTGTTGAATCTGAAGAGTTACTTAAGGCTAGTAATTTAATAAAATCATAAATAATGTCCTTCAGTTGATTAGTAAGTGTGAGGAAAAAATAATTGAATGATTTCTTCTTTGGTTTTACATAAATGACTAAGTAGAATAATACTACTGTTTCTATGGTGCCTATGTCCAGTTGCTCGTGGTTACTAGCAAAGTAGCATATATACAAAGTAGTGTGTCACATCTTAAATGAACACAATATAGAATTTGGACATTAAGGTAATGTTATTAAGATAATTGTAGTGATAGGTCAACTCTTAACTGACCAAACGAACCAAACTCAAACACATTATCACTTCTTATTTTTATCTACTGTCACTATGTAGGTCAAGCTGCCTGTAGGAAAATAAGAACAGCCAGGCTGGACAGTGGCCAACAACTGAAACTGCTCTGTTCAACCTTGGACATGTCACTGTTCATTTAATTATACACTTCATATAATTTGCAAACAATAGAAAACATAATTTTGTGTTGCTTTAAGGCCAAGATAAAGACATAGACCTATTATGTATTTCATGCTTTGTATTCATATGGAAAATTAGACTACAGTTTAACTGGATATGCCAAAAAGTACAGTCCTGTAAATATCCTTTTTACCATCATTACTAAAAAACATGTCGTCATTGGCAGCAATTTTTCACTTAAGTGGCTTTGACCTCATTTTTCACAGCCATCGCGCCCTGACCTATTGGATTCATTGGCCTTTGAGAGCCTCTTATTTCACCCCAGAAATCTCATAATGGTAATTTATGTTTTTTTTTTTTTTTAGATTATGCTTTTCACTGAAAAGGGGAAAATGGAAAAAAAACACATATATCATTTTTTTTGTCTGTCTGGGTGAGTCTAAAAATGAAGCAGCATGGGAAATACTGCCACATAGGCCTGGAGCAGACTGATGCAAATTTAATGATTTTAAAGAGAGATAATTGTTATTTTTGGCTTGTTTTGTTTTGTAATTGACGACGAGAGACAGTAGATGGTCCATGGGTTGTTAATACTTACACCTCGAAGATTATGGATGTTACATAAAAGTAATAGTTGTAAAAAGATTAAACCGCCACGGGTGGATTCTTCAACATTGTCTGGAATACATTATGAGGTATACATTGTGAGGTATACATTGTGAGGAATACATTGTGAGGTATACATTGTGAGGTATACATTATGATGGATACATTGTGAGGTATACATTATGAGGGATACATTGTGAGGTTTACATTGAGAGGTATACATTGTGAGGTATACCTGTGAGGTATAAATTATGAGGTATACGTTGAGAGGTATACATTGTGAGGTATACCTGTGAGGTATAAATTATGAGGTATATGTTGTGAGGTATTCATTGTGAGGAATACATTGTCAGCAATACATTGTAAGGTATACATTGTGAAGTATACATTGTGAGGAATACATTGTGAGGTATACATTGTGAGGTATACGTTGTGAAGTATACATTGTGAGGTATACATTGTGAGGTATACGTTGTGAAGTATACATTGTAAGGTATACATTGTGAAGTATACGTTGTGAGGTATACGTTGTGAGGTATACGTTGTGAGGTATACATTGATAGGTATACGATGTGAAGTATACGTTGTGAGGTATACGTTGTGAGGTATACGTTGTGAGGTATACATTGTGAGTAATCTCCCACTGATGCCCATACTTGCTAGGTCAAACTCCATGCACCCACAACTTCTAAAACCCAGAAGAATATAATTAATAGACTGAACCAAAAATCGCCTTGGTTACTTCCACTAACACTGAGCCAAAATAGTAATATGTATTTCCATGGATACAGTTTCTGCATGACATGAGTTTCTGCCTTGACCAGCAGAGCATCTGTATTGAATGTGGCATGGACCGGCACAAAGGCCATGGCAGACACAGAGTCTGCCCTAAGGCAACGCCAAGGTGAGTTCATAATAATATACTGGACCTACTATAGCCCAGAGAGGACTCAATAAAATATTTAACCGAAGTGTCACCGGAAGGTCCACATGAAAGGGATCTTTTGGGAATTCAGACAAGTTCAATAAAATCATACAATGTAAAAATTGAAAACCTTAAGTAAAAACCTGAGAAATCAATTGCCTTACAAACACTAGGTGAAGCCAACTTTTGAGTTAGACAATTAAAACTTTTGTTGATCATGTCACAAATAAAAATACAAATAAATATAATTGTCTTTATTTTTTCTTTGTTTTCTTGTACACAGCTTGACATTGACTAGCAAAAAAAAAATATGCAACAGCCAATTAAGTTAATTGTGACTTAACTAACTGGAAAACTAAAAATTGTATTCAGTCAGAATTGTTAGGGCAATCAGTTTCATCATTATTAAGAATAACCAGTGTTTCATCGCAGAGGCAATGGTAGTCACTTACGAGGATGCAGTGTGGTTTTGGAAATGTTGATAAAACAATGCGTGCGCCATTGTAGACATCAGAATAAGAATAAGAATGTCAAGAATACATTTGTGACTAACAATAGCCCTCCTCCATACAGTCCACTCAACTTTCATTTAGCTAACGGGCTTCATGCTTGAGCCCCTGCCATCAGTTCTATAATACGACTCTGTGGTTGCTTAGAGACCCATGCACATTTTGCAGGTATTCAATGTTACTAAACTAAATAGCAAAACACTAAAACTGTCTGCGGTATGTCAGAGGTCAGAGGCTGGTTTGAGATAATAGAGACAGCAACAGGGGTCCACAGCGGGGGTGACTTTTTTAGTTTCATGGTCTACCTAAAATAACGAATAAAGTGTAAAGGGTATTCTATTTTAGTCCAATCCATAATAGTGTCCCAAAATAGCCCACCATAAAATCACTGACCAGTATATTATGACCAGTATATTCACAGCTGTATTCTGAAATCTGTAAACTAAACATTAGTGCATAATATCTTGTAGCTTACTACATTTGAATGATGAAACTTCGCTGTGTTTCAGGAAAGATGGATGACAGTATTCACATGGGGTTTTACATCCTGTTACAGTATCACTTTAGCCGAGCGAGTCTGACAAAATAAAACTTGTAAACTGAGCGTTGCCTACAGCTAATCGTGAGTTAAAGTTCAACCCCACAATAAAACTACATCTCAAGTTGAAAAAGCAATTACAGAAGTTAGTGGTTTATTCATGTCTTTTTTATTATGCATGTTTCAAAACAATTGAGCGGGCGCAACACCAGATCTCAACTTAACTCAAAGTTCAATCAATTATTTAAGCAGCCATTATCGTTTTTAATTGTCTTTGTTCTATGGCAGGCTTAACATTGTAGTGAGGTCTGATGGCACTGAGCTGCTATGGAGCTTAAAGGTTTCCCTCTCTCACTCTGATTCCTAGAGCAGCTGCCGGAGGATCGACTTCTTAAATCTTTAATCACCTGTGGTGCACCAAGCACTGAAATAATTGCTTATTTTGTAACAGCAGCCAGCGTAATATAAGGGGATTACATATCACTGTCTAACTCTGCCGTTGAACTGACACACGCAATGTATCGAGTGGATCCTGGACCAGTAATTGTTTTTAATTTGTTGTTCTTAGGTCAATACGACAATGATGCATTCAAATGAAAAGAAGGTATGTGGAGGATTGCAGGATAATGAAACTTTTGAGAAGAGAAGTGAAAGCTGGCTGTATTCATTTTTTCTCATTGATACCCAATGCTGTTCAGTCAAAAATCACTCAAGTTCTCAAGTTTTTGCTATATTTAAAAATAATAATAATAATAATAAAATTAACAAAATGCAATGCTAACTGCAAGAAATGCCATTGATGTAATTTGAATTGTGTGGGTTTTGGCTTTAACCAACAATTCTTTGTAAACATTCACCGGCCACTTTATTAGGTGTGTCTAATAAAGTGTGTTCTGCTGTCATTTGATTCACGGCTGTTGCATGTTCAGAGACCTTGGTTGTAAAAAGTGATTATTTGTGTCTCTCGCTCTCTTTTTTCTTTTTCTTTTACCATTCTCAGTATAAACTCTTTGTGGTAATACATTGTCGCCTTGTGATTACCTACTTCTGTTAACAAGCAACTAAACAGACATACCTAATAAAGTGGACAGTGGGTGTAAAAAAGAACACAGATGGAAGTCAAAGGGCCTGACATTTAAGTATTTTAATCTCATGTAGGAGGTAGTGAAAAGCTGCTGGATTGATGATATCATTATTGTACCTTTTGTTAAGCATCTTAGCCAAGACTGCACATCAAAAACCACTGAAGCAGACTCGGTCTAATGTCAAATCAAAACTGAGAGATAATGGTTGTTAATGGCAACCTCCAGTAAATAGCCAGCGCCAATCTTTATCAATTCATTTTAAAGGTTGTTGGGAGTCTATGAAATGTCAGTTCATAAAGCATCATGGCCATCACAGCATTGAGGTCAGTCTTTTTTTAATATGATTATTAATACAAAATATACATACATACATATTATATACAGAAGATACAATAATTTAGACTAATCTTGGCAAAATCAACTAGGACTAAAAAGAGTTTAGCCCAGGTTTAAACCAGGACTAACCAAAGTCTAAATTTGTTGTAAACCAGGACTAAACCTGGTCTGGCCTGGAGTAATTATATTGACAAAATTACGATATTATGGAATCACGTTGGCCCGCGTCCGCAGACCTTACGTGTGAAGATAACTCAAAAACAAATTGCTCATAAAGACGCCGAACTGGATTGATTTTGGCATTTCTACAATGAATATTAATTAAGTCATTAATTAATAAATGACCTAAAGCTGTGAACGCAATAACTCAAAAAGTATTTGCTGGAACTTTTTCAACTTTTCCAGACAGTTACATATCATGAAGACGCTGAACTGAATTGAGATTGGTACCTCTACGATTAATGACAATTAATTAATTAACTAATTCATGCCCTGAAGCACTTCAATGGAGCTGTTATTCCTGCTGAACATTAACGGAATCTAGTGTATATTTAATCTGCATATGCAAATTACAGAGGTCAAATAAAGAATGCCTCAATAGTGCCACATGTTTTTGACCCCAATGGGACTCTGGACACACTTACTTTGTCAGAGATCAATGAAACGTGGTACAGTGATTCTCCACAGTGTAACCAACATAAAATATTATTATGGCCCCATCCTACAACAAACAGGAAGCCGGCCATTTTGGATTGAAATTGTGAAGTCAGGTATATTTGACAGCCTCTAACTTGCACATACTTTGCCCGATTAGGCTCAAACCTGAAATACCTAATTACCCCCCAGCCCTGAACACATCTGACTATTATGATGCCAGTTACCTCTATAGCACTACCTATAGACTGAAAAAAGAATGTATTTTTAGGGAAATTTACCAAATTTGAGAAAAAACATCCTTCACAAACATCCAGACAAATCAAAAAAGACAAACAGACCCTTCCCCCTCATGGTTTGGGGGTGGGGCCTCTTAATTGCTTGTTAACAATATAAAAACCTTTAGAAATCACAAATTGTCTGATTAAGGTTCCTGTTGGTGCCATAGCAGGTGTGGCAGATGTATGGGGACGTTTCGATGATATACACCTTGCTGTCAGGGGGGTACAACAGAGTAGGTCTAGTTCTAAACCAGGTCTTAGGTACAGAAAACTGGGAATAATGCATGAATAAAACCAGTCTAAACTAATGGTCCTAAAAACGTCCCAGCATCCCCCCCACCCGATCCCGACATCTCCCATCTGTACACCGGCATTCACAGGATGCTACCGGAGATCCAGTCTTCTTATTGAGAGGTTGACCTTTAAACGCATCCTGAGAGTCAGGGCTTTGCATACCAATGATCATCTGACTTCTTCTCTGCCACTGAGCACTCAATCAATACTGCATCATGTCACTGCAATAGGCCCTCCCCCTAACCGTGAAACCCACTGTCTCAATATCCCACAAGAGACATTACATTTTAGCTAAGGTTATTTCCATCACGGTCTACTTGGGTTTAATTTCACCCTAAACACCACAGCTTTGATCAACTGTTATTATACATGGGGTGAAGATAGAAACAGGGCACAAGCCAGGATATTTGAGGAAGTCCGAAACAACAGTTAGATTTTTGAAGTCATAGCAGCTTAATCAGGTATGCTAATGTGTGACCTATATTGGAAACAAAGATGCAGTAATGAGTGGAAAGGTGTGTGAAAGTGGTGCAACAGTGCCACCTATAGGAAGGAGGCAGCTGTTTGTATTGTTATTGGGAAGAACATGTAGGATAATAGCTGCACATGAAAATCTTCTGGAAGGCAAGATAAAACCAAAAATGTGTGACTTACTGTCAATTCACAAAGTCATGTCTGCAATTATGAAACCTTTCAATATAATTACACATCAGACAAATCTCTAACTATAGTTAAAGTGATAAATGGATCGCAATATTGGTAGAAATGCCTTGTGGGAGATTAATATATATGTGAAATGTATTGATTCCCTATCCTCTGCTTAAAACACCATCAGTCCTCTTCAATATTCCACCGTTGTATCGATTTTTCAGAAATGACATAACCACTTGAACCATGTGAAATGTGCTGTACATTTATTAAGCCTTGAAAAACACAAGATATCCTGGTATAAATGGTATATACACACACTGCATACAATAAAAACAATAAGGCACTGTAGACATAATCGAACCAGGCTCCAGAAACAAAAAACAGGAGTGAATGCAGGAGTGTTTTGTAACATTGAGCAACCTGTGTCAACATCCTTTATTTGCATGGTTCAAACTAATAAGACATTAGTGGTGTTGTGATTCTATTTTTTTCTATTACATAAAAAAAAAAAAAATTGCACATTTACTGTACATGTGCTATATTCATCTCCCTTTGTGGACGTAGACGACCCATCATTTGTGCAAATGGGGGATAAAGAACAAGGTGAGAACAGACTAAACATGAGAACTGTTTTAATACAACATACACTCATGAAATAAATTATTTTCAGTACAATATTAATTAAGAGATAGTATTGCTTTTATGGGGTGAGAAAAACTTCACATGTGGCAGTGATTGTCTCTGTTCTCATAACGGGAGAGAGCTGTCATTCTTCAAAAATAACTAAAACCAAAAAAATCAGACAGCTCTTCCATACCTCAGTGAACACGAGGATGATTTTTGCGTCGACCTAAACCCATTGATGCCATAAACAGAAACTAAACATGTGCCAAAGCAGAGACTGTGGTGAGTTAAAGCCTGATGAGAATGTACTGTTAGAGATAAGTGTGATTGTGAGGCATCTTTCTCCTTAACATTATTCTAACTGTTCTAAGTGTAAAAATGAGAGCAGCTCACTTCCTCCTCTTCCTCCTCTTCCTCCTCTTCCTCCTCATCCTCCTCATCCTCCTAAAACTAAAGCCTTATTAGGCAGTGGAATGGGGCACTCTACCGCCACCTCCAGGCCTCACATCCATTCAATAGTTATTAACCAAATAAAATGTTCTGGTGTGGTATCCAAGTAACCCTGTAGCTGAGGTGTCTTTGAAATAAGATGATAAAACGTCAGCAATAATAAAAAAGGATCCATTTGTAGGCCCCATTATGTCACCACGACTACCCTTTTGGGGCAGCTCTCTGAAAGTAAAGCACCCTTTGGATAATGTCTTGGAAAACCTGTGGTCCCAATCATAGCACTGTTACGCTCTTGTAATTCAGCCAATGTGGAGAAATGCAAAAGGACTTTTGGTGACGAGCACTATGTAGCAGGAGCTTATGTGGGTCTTTCATTTGTTTAAATTGATTGTGACGTATGACGTGGGAATATAGCCTTCATCTCCATTATTCCGACGAACACGAGTCCAGCCGTCACCTTTGTCCTCCTCCACTACATCCAGCACCTCGCCCTCCTGCATCGAGATGGTCCCTTCACTGGCACCTGAGTCAACCAAAGAACAATATGGTCAAAAATGTATTTATGTTCTGGGTCACCAGTGATAGGAGCCAATGCCAGCAACTATGAGCCTTTAGCGGGATATACCCTGGCCAATAGCCAATTAGTCACAGGGCTGACACTGAGACATTCGCAGACAGACAACCATTCACTTTCACATTAATTCACTAGGGACAATTTAGATTGACCAAATCTCCTAAAGCATGTCTTTGAACAGTGGGAGGAAGTACCGGAGACAACCCACAGTAACATAGGGAGGACATGCAGACTCCACACAGAGAGATCATAGTCTTTACGTGTTTTTTCCTGATCTCTGCTGAATGAATTAAATCTCTTTTTACTAACATAGGTAAAGATACATAGGTTTATTTGCGACTATTGCATTGTGTGTAGAAATTATCTTCACAATCTTCTCAAATATATTACTATTCTGGGTATAAGTCACAATGGAGCAGAGCTATATTCAAACACTGTCTTTTCCCTGATTTTTTGACTGCTGCTTTAGATATAGATAGATGCAGCAGAAAATATATGCTGCTGCTTCTTATCTCTTGGGGCCAAGATAAAGTTTATGAACTGTCATAAAATAGATTAGTCTTACATTACGTGTCTAGATGTTTTATATTCAGACAAACTAGTCTCTTGGCGTACCGGGAAAGTTGTACATTGCCGTGCATGTCCCAATAGGAAGCGTCAGCTCTTCATCCTCAAAGTCATCATCAAACTCTGCATAAATGGCCTGGGACGTATCAGGTGTGCTTTCATCAGAGTGCGCCCCGTCAGGACTGAGGGGGAAAGACACAGGTGTTAAACAACTACAAAATAAAACAGCAATTATATCTAACATTCAATTATTGTTACCTATGTACATCATGTGAGCCGTTGTTATTAAACACATGTGTTTTATAGCGTAGTGTGTCACCACGACCTCCAGCCTCAGAAAGCCAAGTCTAAAGAAAAAACCAAGGTTTATGTAAAAATGACCATAGAAGTATATTTACACCAAAAATTATTACTAAAGCACATTCATAATAAATGCAATGTGCTTGAACAATTATGCAATAAGTTAACAAATATTAATAATGCACAAAAAAGACCAAATACTGCACTATATGATTGACTATTTCATTATAATGAAAGTGTTAAACATCTCAGCACCAGAACAGAGTTCAAGATTACCTCGTACTTATTGAGCTCTACCCTGAGTCGCTCTATGTTTTGAGACGTCTGGTTTATTTGGGATGCCAGGCTGGCAGGGTCTCCCATCTGAGGATTTTTTTCATAAACATCCTTCATCTTGCCCAAAGCTTCACTGAAAAAAGTGAAAGTGACTTTGAGTGGAGAGAGTTTCTGTGGGGCTCGGGGAGTGTAAACAAATCACAAACACAGCTCTGTGCTGCATGAATATTACATTGGCCTCCCTCCGGAGAAGATCTAACAGAGATGGTTATTAATACGCGAGAGGAAAATAAATTGACACGTACCTCTGATCCACTTCCTTCTGCAGCTCTTTACCAATCTCATCTAGTTTCTGTTGTAACCGCTTCCTGCGCTGCTCTGGAGGCAGATGGGTGAAATCCTCTGTCACTGTGAGCTGCAAAAGTTCACAGGAAGAGACGGTTTACATTGACCTGACTGAAACAAGGAAACAAACCTTAGCTTCACAGCAGTTACCATGGTAACACACATCCCAGTCAAACAGCAGTGGCTTGAGTTCAGTTCAATAGACTTTTGTCACTTTACACAATTTTAAATTCTGCACTAGGATACCTAGGAAGACCTGCATTGAACTGGATTCAAAATCACCACAAACACAAACCTTCCTTATTTACAAAAAGAAAACCCAGAGCAAAAAAAAAAGAAAAAAAAAAGAAAAAAAAAGTGAATCCATTTCAAATGTTTAAAGTCCTCTCTGTGTTCCTTCTCCTAACCACTAGGTGGCCAACTTATCATTGCAATGAGTTGCAGTACTTGAAATAGCATGGTTATATTATTCTGCAACCAGATTTACAAATATGTATGAATTAGAATATAATATTGCAATGAAAAGCAACCATTTATCACCAAAACAACACCCCTTGGCACCACTTCTCATCATTATTATTACCATGATCCTCTCTGGAGTAAACTTCTGTGGGACAAAGAAACAATATACATCTGTTAATAGACCAGTTTCCAAAGGCTATTTGTCCAATCCAGAAAGACAACTAGGTCTAAAGCTGTAACACAAGAGCAGGTTTGGTGGAGGTGACCCACAGGTGCAGCGCCCCCTTCTGGTGTAACTCACCGATCTCCTGAGTGTCCTGAACGATGCGATTCGGGGTTTGACGGTCTTATTGATCTCCTTCAGACAGTATGACAGAGTGTCCCGGCCAAACTTGGGGGAGGGGGGTCCGTTAGCGGGCGAGGGGGCGGGGGGTGTAGAGAAAGGTGGGAGCGTGGAAGGAGAGAGCTGCATTGGGCGTGACGAGACCAAAGTATCCCGCCACCAGAGCGTTTTAGGGTCATGGGTATGGGACGGGGATAGAGAAATAGACAAAAAAGTGACAAGGGAAAGAAAAAGACACCATCAACACCATGAAGCCAGAAAGACAACAACACTGAAGCAAATCAAGGTACCCCCACAACACTGCCTAAATCAGTCTTATAACATTAATCAAACTATTTGGACAATGGCTTAGTGACAATTTTTGCCATTTTTAGTAATAATAGTGGCCAAATGACTTCAAGACACCATTACAACTGATCAGTTTAACATAAGATAAAGATTACTTGGATTATCTTCAATCTACAATGTTTTGCTGTAAATATACTAACTAATACTACTGTTCACTTAAAGAACTGAAAATCTTTCTGGTTCATTAGCAGTAGCTGGAGGGGAACACATTTAGTTCAGTACACCCTCACACAGTTTGCAAACCTACTCGTACCCTCCCACTCTGACCTATATATCTATAATAAGAAACCATACATCAGTGAAACTGGTTTTGAGCTCTGTGCCTACAACAGAGAGGCTTGCATGGAGCCATTTTATCACTTTGCACTTAAAATGTGCTTCATAAAAGTAACTAATGTACTACGTGCATTTATGTTAGCCACAGGTGAAATTATTGGGATCTAAGAAATAAACAGTATAATGCAGTTTTTATACAAGTGTCTGATAGTGTCTACAAGCCTAAAACGAATGTCCTGTGTGCAAACGGGAGGAGCTGGGAGTGAAGCACTGTTATTAGATAAACACTTCAAGCACTATGGCACTTTGCTCAAAGTTATGGGACTCTTAAGTAAAGGAGAGGTCAAAATTGGAGCATTTACTAGCTAGGCCTTAACCTACAGCCCATTCAATCCAGCATGGTCAAACCTCCCATTCATACTTCTGCAGCACTAATTAGGAGAGCATGACTGATGACACAGAGCAGTGTGCTACACAAATACACAACAGTGAACAGGAGAGTGTGGCCAAAGACAGAACGAAAAGCACCATTGAACAAGCAAACACTGCAGGAAATGAAGAAGGGACTGTTTAGTGGTTGGGAGTAGTCGGGGGGGAGGCTTCAGAGATGTTAGTAGATTAAGATCACCTGGATAACAAAACTAACTGAAAGTCCTCAGAGAGAGACATTCAAAGGATCAGCCCCTGGTTCGCCAAGGCTTTTCTGATACATTTAGAAGCATGTGTTTGGTGTCCAGTTTTGTGACCTGGTTAACCTGATGTCACCCTGATCGTTGGCACAAAGATGTTATTGTGATGTGGGACATAATGCTAGCGCTAGGTGCCATAATAGCAGCAGTGTGTTGGGATGCCTGTAGAAGAATATTCAGTGTTGTTTAGGCCAGTGCTGATGAAAGCACCAGCACAGCAGAATGCTGCGTGCTCATTGACCAACTAGAAACCACTGAGATACAGGAGGGAGGTGTGGGTCAGTGTTTATTCATTCACAGTAAAAGGACAGAGTCATGCAAAGAACCTGTGCTATAGGTTTGTGTACATTATATAAAGGGGAACATGCTACAAGCATTGTTACAGTGAACTATAGAGGCAGGTTGAGTGTGAAGCACACAGCTCCATCAAGAGTGCTCTCTAAACAGGCTTTTTCTCATGGTTCACACTGCCCATTTAGTTAAAGACCCTCAAAATCACATTTTACTGTGGTAAATCATTTATTAAAGAAATAGTAATACATGTATCAAAAAACGATTACTCTGCATAATTTCAGTCAGTGTTTTTGTGAATAGGTCCTACCTTACTCCTTTTGCTGAAAAGCCAGAAGTTTTTGCTCCCTTTCTTGCCCAGCAGGTCCATGGGGCCTTTGGGGGTGCTCAGGCTGGTGTCAGAGGAGGCTCTGTTGATGCCTTGGCTGTAGTCCTCAAAGTCTAGATCTCCAGGACGATCAAAGCCCGACTTGTTCTGCTCTATTATAACCATGGAGTCCTGCATTCGACATTAGGGTACATATCAGAAATCAACATTCAAAAGAATGCTCTGGAACAAAATGTCCAGTCTGAATATACTGCATGTTTACTTCTTTAGTTATTTTTGCAACCAACTCACATTCTTCTCATTAACATTAGAGCCAGCTTTAGTAATGCCTTCAAGGCACTTGTTGATGATGGGCATCACATTTTTCTCTGTGTCTGAAAACAAGATGTAACCTTGTGCCAACTTTTGTACTCGCCTCTCATCTAGGTCCTGCAATTTCTGGTGAAACAAAAACACACACTGCTAACATTTACACAGCCCAACGGTACTGTAAATGTATAAACATAAAAGTGGTTACGAACATTAAATATTAGTGGCATATCAGTAAAGTAAAACTGGTGTTGCTCCTTGTTGTACTTTTGGAGCTGAGCAGCATAGTCATTCTTACATTCTTCTGCAACATGTGCTCTCATATGAGCCTGCTGCTTGGCCTGAAAACACACCGCCATTAACACATCCCTGTACACACATCACTTTAAAAAGCACATTCTGTTCATTGTAGCCCTTACTTTTTCCACGTCTGCCTTTGTGGCATTTATGTCTTGGTCAGTCTTTTCGGCATACTGGGCCGCACGCTCTGCTTCCCGCCATTCTCTCTCAAAACGTTTTTTACTCTGTCAAATCATATACAAAAATGTATTGATAATATTTATGTTTCATGTTCAGCTTACTCTTTTGTGATATCTCTGTACATTTATGATTTTATGACTATTACCATGTTCCTATTTTAGTAAAACAAAATATATAAAAACAGCATCTACACTTACACTATCAAGCTGCTTGTATGTGCTCTCCAGACTCTGCTGGGCCTTCTTGGCCTCCATAAGATACTGCAGACATTCATAAAAATAGCCAGAGTGAGAGGAGGGGAGGAGGGTCAGATGACAGGCAGAGAGACAGCTATGTGTAGGGGGAGACATAGAATAAACAATGACCTCCAAAAGCCACACAATATAACAGGCCAGAAAACAAATACCAGTGTGTCTGTGTGAGACATCACGTCTGTACAGCTGCATGCTTCTGCAAGCCAATGAGACAATGCCAAAACAATCCTAACAGATAAGTGAGTCCCCGAGGAGAGTTATAAAGCTTCCTTCCTGTTTCAACACTTACTTAGCCAGTTCTTTACTCTGACTAGCTTGCACTTTATGCATGCTAAATTTAATATTTTATTTTTATCTTATTTCAGCATACTATAGCTTTTGTCCAGGTTTATATTTCTAAAGCTAATCCAGCCACAATGGGAAAATATATTAAATACAAAGGGTTGCACCAGGAAGGACTTCTGACATAAAAAACGATTAGTTGGCAAATCACTGCATGCAATAAGCAGATGGTTTACTGTGTCAACCCAGCAGGGAAAGAGACACAAAGAAAGAAGCTAAATTGTGCAGTCCAGAATATACAAATCTCAAAATGTTTGTGTTAGGATTAGAGGGTTAAAGAATCTGCTGCTCACTGTTTTTCTTTCCTGCTTGATCTCTTGTAGATACTTGGTGATATCTATGCATATGTTCATCATCATGTTTTCGGCGATCAGCTCCCTCTGCCCCGCATAGTCGTTCGTCTCGTTCAGGATGTCCAAGAAGGACTGGTAGCTGGACAGCCTGTGATTTGGGAGGAGACGGGAGGAAAGGGTGGAGATCAGAGGACAGGGCGTCAGGGGTCAACTGATAAAACATGATAAATGTTCAGCCTCAAAGAAGTCAGCAACGGGCTGTATCGTGACTCCTGATTCCTGCTGTATTTTGGGAAAAACAACTAGTGAGGTTGGTTAAGTCAGTGTAATTTTCATAATTGTACAGTATTTTAATTCAATTTATAGTACAAAATCTAATCTTAAAAGCTAATGTAGGACTAAACCATCTCTAAAAGTTTGGTATGATGCATCCAGCTACAGAAGAACATACCGGGGCCACTTTATTAGGTACAGGGTTTACCTCATAATGTAGACAGTGAGTGTAATGAATTTATGTATGTATGTATGTATGTATGTATGTATGTATGTAATGAATTGACTTTTTTTTTTGCTTGTTAAAAAGGAAACTCTACTCAAGCCCAGCAAAACCTCTCCCAGTAAACCTAAGCCAAGTTTAAAACCAAGTCTGAACCAGAAACACACAGGTCTAAACAGGATAAGCCTAAATAAAGACTAAGCCAGGAAGTTAACCAGTACAAAACCAGGTCTAAACTCTGGACAAAAAAAAACAATATGACTAAACCAGGAATAAATTAGGACTTCATTAGGTCTAAGCCAGTCCAGAAAGAAACCCTGAAAACTCTTTTGGACCTTCTTAGAATGGTGTCTGTCCTCGGCTGTGCAGTTTCTGTAATTACATCACAGCAACAAGCATAGACTATATCTGTGAAACAAAAGGAGCTCATAAAACAGCAGTCATATAATGCATCCTCTGAGGCATCAAGACTGTTCCCTAGTGTGTGCGTCTGATACAGTGGAAGAATACAGCCCTGCACATTGACTGGGCTATAGTTTCTTAAAAAAATAACTACAACTACTACAACTACTACAACTACAACTACGACGTTAGTTTTTTGGATCTCTGCCGTTGACCAGTTGTTATCTTGTGCCAATGCAAACAACCATAGATACGTAAAGCTGTGCAGTGGCTCACCTGCAATCTGGTTCATCTTTGACGCCTCTTTTCACATTATATTTCTTTGAAAGGTTCCTGCAGAAGATAGATGAACAGATGACATGTCTGCTGGCCAACGATACAAACTATAATACAATTCCACTAAAATGTCTATATATAAAATAGACATTATGGATAAAAACAGCTTCTTTCCAGCACATAATTATTAATTCATTCTTTTGCAAACAAATGAGAGAATACATTTGATCATAATAAAGAAGCATCTAGGTTATACGAGGCCAAGACCAGATCTGAATCATTGTATGTACACGATAAACACATGTGGTTAATGTTAGCCTGTGTCCTGAATAATCCAGTAAAGGCCAAAGATAAGGAATCAGAAACTAAAAAATATAAACAACTAAATGATTATGGCACATTTTTGTAAAGTTTATGGATATTATTTCTGCAGCCCTATAAATGCTTGAAACTGAAATATCCTAAGATATACATAATATATTTTCCTATATAATTCATTTAATTCTCATCAATTTGTGTGGTTACAAACACACATAAGAAATCTAACAATTCAGCTTGTTCTACAATAAAAAACTAAAACTATAAATACAAAAATAGCCCTATATTTTCTCCTATTCTTTCTTCTCTCACTGTTCTTCTAACCACTTCCTGTCTGTCATATGCCAGTCTGCTCCCACTTCCTCCACTCTCCAGCACGACTCAGCAGCAGATGTGGGCGAGCGAGGACACAAGGAGGACGGGGGGGGAGAGAGAGTACTGCAGCTGGAGAATAGAGGCCAGTGTTTCCGAGTTTGATTCTGTCCCAAAGTGGTCACAAGACATTTCATAAACAGTCTCACAACATGCGCTTGAATAAACACAACTCTGCAAACAAGAATCTGAAGCTCGTACAGCGAACGAAGGCGGGCCTACCTTAGTTGCTTGGCGTAGTTTTGCTCGATTTCTGTTCTCTCCTTCACAAACTTCACGTATTTCTCCACCAGCTCCAGGCCCGACTGAGTGTGCTTTTCGATGATGTCATATTGGTCCTGCATGGGGGCAAAAGAGGCATGTGAACAAATAAGGAAAAGATCTTAGTCAGAACATGTGCTAGTATAATAAGTATGAACGGCTGTGGTCAAATTGAGGTCAGCAGAAGGAAGCGTGCGCCTGTGCTAGCCATGTATTTTGATAAAGATCCAGCTGCAAACACCGGTATAAATTCAGCTGAGTAAAAGATGTCCTCGGAGGAAAAGCACTTTACTGAACAATACTAGGAATGCACAAGCTCTGTGTAAATAAAAAGCTTTATCTAGTAGAGTAAGTGTTTTTTAGTTTTGTGCCATCTGTGTGATATAATGTGTATGATAAGATTACTCGTAAAAATGCTGATTTTGATAAAACTCATATTGTTCTTCTATATTTCTTAGCATTTTTTTGGTGTTTTTGTGAAATCCAATTAACAAACAATGATAAAAACAGCCCACGATTTCTGTGGTCTTTGGAGAGATAGATCCTTTGTTTCTGGTTTGGTCATTTTTATTTTGGCCCATCATATTGACCAGTAGTGCATGAAATATTATTGGAACTAAAGACATATTACAACAAAGAATACAAATAAAAAAAAACAGAACAAAAGGAATTGCACAAGATGGTTCCGGATTTCGTAGACAATTTACCAAAAAATGCTAAACCAGTCCCTGAAGTTTGACATCATCCATTTTTTTCAAATTTGAAAAGTTTGGTAAACACTAGGGCTGCACAATATATTGCAAAAATGACTCTGGGCATTAAAAATAATTACTTTATATTGGTCCTAATTTGGCTTTGTTTCCTCATTTTCCGTTTTGAAAATGCAGGAACTCTTTCTGCCCGTCATACACATTGCCCATCAAAATATTGTAATAATATCAATATCGCAATATTCAACATAGTTATCGAATATTGTATATTTTTCCCATATCGTGCAGCCCTAGTAAACACTGCTAAGATGATTCAGTGGACATCCCGCAGCCCAGAAGACCATATAGAGGCCACTTTATCAGGTACAGTCAGTATAAATGAACTAATCTAATACTCGTTTTTATTGTTTCTTAGAAAATTCTACTCAAGCCCAGACAAACCTCTTCCTCTAATCCTGATCCAAGCACAATGTTTCTTCACCTTTTTTCACTATTGCTCCGAACTGTCTCTACTACAGGCCTTTGCGTTTAAAAGGGGGGATTCCTAACAAGTCAGACCATGTTTTTTTATACACCCCTATGCTGCCCTTCAGGTGAAACAAAAGACTAGATCAATGAGGTGAAGTGTAGAGTAATTGCAGGCCACAGACTTGCCTCTGTAATCAATCAGTCCAAGGTCTACAATCACAGAAGAACAAAGGACGGCACCAGAGTTTTAATTAAACACCATTAATTGTACAATAAATATAATGGGTGTCAATGCAGTAATTGGGGGTGCGTTTTCTCATTTCTGTAGCTGTTAATGCATTTGATGAGAGAACTAGTAGAAAGCATTTCATTCAGGTATACATTCAATTTTATCCCATACCGATAGTTCTTCTTATAAAAAGGTCAAATCTGTCACAAATCTTGCATTAATGAAATAAGTGTTTTTTTCTGTTCTGACTTGAAGAAGGAAGAATAACTCCTGACAATGCAACCATGCTAACCATATACTTAATCATATCTCGCCAAATCAACATAAATTTCTAGTTATAATCATGATGCAAGATTCAACACTAAAGCAGGTCTGTGCCATCACCGTAAAAGGAATTTACCAGGTCTAAATAATGTCAAAAATACTAAACCAGTATTCAACCAGGTCTACACCAGAACCAGGACTAACTCAGGTTCAAACCATGTCTGAAGCTGATCCAAACCAAGTGCACACCAGGTCTAAACCAGAACTTAATGACTAAACAGCACCAAAAGCTCAATCTGCCTAAACCAGGACTAAGGAGTGGTTCACAAATGAAATTCTGTTCATCTACCGGGGCAGGATTTAACCAGGTTCAAAACCGGCTCTGAATTAAACAAAACCTAAATGAATGGTAGAGAAGAACTTGCAAGAACCCATAGAAGAAGCACCAATGATACTCTTTCCATTGATTTAGTTACTGTTTTAAGCCTGAAACTGTGGCATACACAGAACATCAGAACTGGTTGCCCTGTGTCCTAATTTTACTGACATTTTGCATACAACTATTTGCATTTAAAATTCCTAGGATCATGAATGGTTTAGCACTTGGCAGGAACAGTGTGGGGCTGCCAGTGCTGGTTCCAAGTCCAATATTTACAACTGAGCCTCGAAGCCCAATCTTAGATAAACAGTCTATGCTATGCTTGTTGGTGATTAAAAAAAAATCAAACAGCGCAAGGAGCATGCACACAAAATGCCCTGTGGCAAATTCTTGGGATGCCTTTTTTTTACAAGTGGCTGCAGGAAATATATTAATGAATCCTAGGTGATTTTATATACACGGCCTCAGTAGCATATCATTCTTTTTATCGTACAAATGAAGATGCAAAACGGAAAGCAAGTTTAAAAAGGCTGCTCACATCTTTCTGTCTTTTCATAATCCTAGACAGACTCAATGATGTTAACTAAACCAGGTGAAGATAGAGAACTATAGAAAACAAATGCAATGGGCTTAAGTCACAATAGTAAAATACTGTTTAAAAAAAAAATTTGAGACAATAATCCACAATCACATCCATAATCTCACTTTGCACTTTGCACAAAGAAACACTTACTGGACTTCTTAAACCTTGCCTTAAACATTAGCACAGTACTGTACATCAATATAAAAATATGTTAATCCCTATGAACATCTTGAGTGTCTGGTTCTATTTACCTCCCAGTAGTTCCAGTAATCCCACAGACAGAGTGGTGTCGCACAAACAAGAACATAACTTCAAAAGGAGTCACCCTAAAAAGTCGCTGGTTCACAGGGCTTGCTGGATATTTCAGTCCTGAGTCACTTCGTCTATACTAGAAATAAAATGAGCAGCCCGGCCCAGCCAAACCTACCGCATTGTACTTGGCCCAGTAGCACTCACTCACCATTGCGGCTAATGCACTGATCTTGGACAGGGCCTTAAAATAGCCTTTTGGATTAACAACAATCAAGGGACAGATGCCACAGGGCTGACTTGGCCCAAGGGAGGACACCCTTGCAGACAGTCAAATATTACAAGAAACAATTTATGGTGGTGGCAAACACAGTGGTTCTCAAGATGTGGTACGGAGAGAACTGGTGGTACATGGGGTTTTACTGAAGGAGTATCTTGGTTTAGATCTGATTCAGACCTGGTTAAATCCAGATTTAGATTGGGTTTAGTTCAGGTTTTACATTACATTGTGGTTTTCACATTGTTAGTTGTGTGTTTTAGATCTAGTTTATGCCTGCCTGCTAGAGACACATGTTTAACTCCTCGTTAAGGCCTCGTATAAGTTTCAACCTGATTTAGACCAACTCGGTTTAGTCCTGGTTTAGACCTGGTTTAGACCTGGTTTAGACCTGGTTTAGACCTGGTTAACACATGTTGCTGTAAACTTTGGCCAGTAACGTTTGCCACTAATTTTGCTGTTTTTATATTCTTATTATTTTGGTTGGACAATATTTTCTGGATAATTCCTGTGGATAAACCATGTGCTCTGAGCTGGACACAATCATGATTTTTTTTATATTTTCTGACTCATTTATGAGCCTCTTTAAAAAAAATCCCAGCACTTTGAACTGAGGGTCACAAAATGGCCGCCATTTGGACTGGACACAAAATGGACACCTAATTGTGCCTTAAACAAACATCACCGTTCTGCCTTCAGTGTTATTACTGTGAGTTGTTGTAGGGTGCGTGATATAAAAGATTGAATCGAAGTTATGGCAATCTGCTGATCTGGGAAGATCATTGCTACAGTGAATTAATTTGTGCTCTGCTCTTCACCGTTATTTTTATTGTAACACTGCCAATATTCAAGGAAAGTAAATAGTATTTTATAGTATGATTTTGTAGTTAAAAAGGTTTAGACACTGATACCAGTAGTCTCCAGTGAAAGACAAAATACAAAATCAAACAAGATCGTGATCTTAGCTTAATACAATTATATTAATGAAAATATATTTATTTTTTACCATATCGACTTCTGTGTTGACTCTATTGAGAGCACAGAATCTCGAGTGACATTTTGCTAAATTTCAAATTGATTTTGACTTCAAAAACCAAAGCTTGAGTTCGAACATTAGATTTCGTCAGTGCCAAAAGGGTTTTTGTGAATCTTGTTTATCCTGTAAAGTCGCTGAGATGATTCTTGTCTGTCCTTAGTGTTTGGATCTGTGGAAAATGCCTGTGTTTGGATCTGTGGAAAACACCTGTGTTTGGTCAAATCTGTGTTTTTTGGAGTTGACTTTTTTAAATAAAGTGTAATTTTCTTATTTTAATATTGTGTACAAACCTGTCTTAATAAATCAATTTCTAATATAAAAATATAATAAATGTATCTATAATTTATCTTAATTGTTCAACACAGTGGGTGAAATAATCCAGTCAGTAGCAGATTTAGACATTTTTGGGCTCAAAGTGAACATGGGCAGGGGGCCCTCTGAATTTGGCGCACCTACCATAGGTTTTCTTGATCGTCAGCCCACAGCAACCAGATGTCCTAACCATACAGAGCTATTTTACCATATTAAGTTGAATAATTAACCAATTCAAGCTTGGGGCCCTAAGCAGCTGCCTACTTTTGCCTAATGGTAGCACCGCCTCTGTATTCAGTACATGATGCACATGCAATAGAAACTAATTAGGTTCATGTATATGTGAGGATTGATTGACTGGATGAGAGTAAAAGTGATCAGAAATGTTTATCTCCAGTTTAGGGCTGCAAAATGAATCACAATCGAATTTGAAATTGAAAGACTGCTATTTTTAGGCAATATAAAATCCTCTACACAAAACAATCTAAGACCTGCTCACCATCAACATGTTCTGAGAGGCATTTTATTCAAGTGTTAATGCTTCAGACAGGTTGAAAATGTGATGTGAACTGAATCAATGTAATAAAAATTGCAATTCAATTCTTTTTCAAAATCGTGCAGCCCAACTGCAATTACAAAGATAATGTGGCATCTTTACCAACATACTGTGTATTCATGATTTTTCATCAAACTGATCAAAACACGGCAAACTGCTCAATAACGCCCCCTTGACCAAACTAAAGTAATTTCCTTGCACTCACCTGACCTCACCTGTCTTGCCTGACCTCACCTGTCTTGCCTGACCTTATCTGTCTCACCTGACCTCACCTGTCTCGCCTGACCTCACCCATCTTGCCTGACCTCACCTGTATCACCTGACTTTACCAGTCTCACCTGACCGCACCTGACTTTACTTGTCTCACCTGACTTCACCTGTCTCACCTGACCTCACCTGATTTTACCTGTCTCACCTGACCTCATTTGTCGCTCCTGACTTTACCTGTCTCACCTCACCTGACTTTACTTGTCTCACCTGACCTCACCTGACTTTACTTGTCTCACCTAACCTCACCTGATTTTACCTGTCTCACATGACCTCACCTGTCTTGCCTGACCTCACCCATCTCGCCTGACCTCACCTGTATCACCTGACTTTATTTGTCTCACCTGACCTCATTTGTCGCACCTGATTTTACCTGTCTCACCTGACCTCACCTGGATCGCTGAACCATCATAAGCCCT